>ML677359.1:3844968-4062361 GCA_007922305.1 Dermatemys mawii
TGCCCCCTGACAATGGACTCAGCTCAGTCAGAAGCAGGATCGCTAATGCCCCCTAGGCTGTTATTCTTACACACAGGTACAAACAAGTTACACATCACTCCTGACGTACTGAGGTGCATCCCCTCTACGTAGGAAGGTACATCCCCTCTACGTAGTAAGGTGCCGCCTCTCACCTTGTACAGGTTGGTTCGAGCAAAACATCTCTATCCATCATATTACCCTTTTGCCCCTGTCTTTAGGATGGGTCGGCCTGTTCCTTGTTATCTGTGTGGAATGTGCCAATGTCTTAGTACCTCTTTGCTCTGTGTACTTTTGCAACATCAGCCCTTTCCTTGCCAATTTCTGTGAGCAGGACCTGCCTCTAGCTCACAGCTTAGCTTTGCTTTATGTTAGCAAAGTCTTGACCATGACTTTAACTCAGGCCTTAGGCCTCATGTCGGGCCTCTGATACAAGGGTTTATGTTTCAGGGCCTCATCTTACTACACAGTGACTATTATTTTATAAGACTTTTCTGATTACTTTGGTTACACTTTATTCCCAGAAAAGTCAAGATATTAAACATTGACATATGGTTATTCTGTAATGGGTACATAAAACTATTTACCCTAGAGAAATTTCAGAAGGATTTCTATTAAATGGCCATGTAAGTATTTTCATGTACTTTCACACCTCTAAATTTGCTCATTTGCCTCTGCCTGATAAATATGAGGTTTAAAAATCTATGCAAACATATAATATGAAAGAGTCCTGTCTAAATAGTTATTTACAAAAGAGGGTTAGAATGACCTTATACAAATATTGGCCTCTTAATCTTGTAGAAAATGTTTTATTTATTTCACTGGGAAAACAAACAATCACTATCAAAATGACATTAAATTTTTTGCCTGGGGCCCTGAGTCTGCAAAGACTTACATGTATGCTTAATTCTAAATATTATGACTAATTTGACTGGGGCCTAAGCAAGACTTTTGTCACAGAACAACAAACTTTCCTGCCTCACTTCATATCTTGTTACAAACCCCAAATGCTGTCCAGGTTTATCAAAGTTTCTGACCCTTCTGAGCAGGCCCGTTCCTCCACTTGCTCCCCTTGGATTCTGGGGAGGGATTTCTGGTTTCATGTTTTAAAAAAAAAGACTGTGAAACTTGGCACTTCTGCATGGTTTCAGCCCTAACGACTCCAAAACTCAAGTGAAACCAGGGCTGCGAACTCACCCACACCAAAAGCAAAGAAAAGTTCTTTGAAACCCATGTGAACTACAGCTATTAGGGTTTGCAGTGTCTGTCTACATTAATGGTATTGCCCCCTCAAATGTTCAAAAAATCATGAAGTCCTCCCCACAAAATACCATGAGATTGGCTGAATAATTAGGAGATTTAAAAACAAAAACACGTTGGATTTTTTTTTATTTGGGTTTTCTTCTGGTTTTTGAGCCTTTCAAGGTTTATGCTTTCAGGATTTTCTCTGCAACCGTGAGGGCTGGTGACTGACTTCTTAAAAGCAGAAGTGAAAATTCTCACATTATTACCTGACTCCAGGAGATGGGGCTCAAAGAAAAACACCAACTATCACAAGACTCCTGACTTACACACACACCCAAAGAGTGACAACGCTGTTTAGCGTGTTCTTTACAAAATAATCCTAACGTTCATGGGCAGCCGATGAACCATCGTTGGGGGTGGCTAGCCCCCTACCCCTCTCCTTATGCCCCTCCATCCCCACAGAAGCTCAGAGCACCCCCCGACTGTGGCCTCTAGTCCTGGCGCAATGGGCGGCATGGCCGCAGAGCCAGGTGGGCAGTGCGGCCCGAGCACCAGCTGCCCCAAGTTCCCACAGTAGGCCGGCCAGCCCCAGCCAGCCTGGGCCCGGGCAGCCGCAGAACGCTGGGAATGGCAGGAGGAAGCCAGAGGGCGGAGTGTGGACAGGGCCCTGCCAGGCTGTTTGGGAAGGCGCAGCCTTCCCTGGCCTATGATACCCACTGCCCACGGTATGGCTGAACTAGTGTTAGCGCTAGTAGGGCTTTTTGTGGGAAAATTCAGGAGTGTGGAAATCATAGTGTCATTGGGACAAAACCCAGACCAGCGATTTCAGTGGGAGCTAGACATCTAGGTACTTTGAATATCCCACGAGGCATCTATCTGCATCTTTAGGCACTTCAGTACCTTTAAACATCCAATAGTCTCTCTGTGTTCCCCATCTGTAAAACTTTGTCCACTCCTGCTCTACTGCTTTGGTCTTTCCATCCTCCAGAAGGTGAAGGTTAACCCTTTCCTTGCCAGCTACTGAAATGAGTCAATGCACCTCACCAAGCCCCAAATTAGCTTTATGTAAATGTGTCAGGTCTGGGAATCACCCGCCTGGGATAAGAAGCTGCCACGGCTTCTGCAGAGCTGAGGATACTCACAGTTCCTCCTCCACAGGGGATTTAGTCAGGCTGGCCATTCTAGTCTGAATAGACCCTTTACAAAGTGACCTGCAAGTGATTATTGCACTTATATAACAAAGGCTCTAATTGAGCTCCTTATTGTGCTTATGAAGCTAGCCACCCTGCCTATATATTCAGGGTGAGGCTGTTGCACCATAAATACACACCGTATCTGCTATCAAGAGGTACGTGCACTTATTGACAATGGAACAAATCTCCTTGAAGAGAAAATCTCATCTATTGGGACAATCAGAAAAGCAATTAATGAATGATAGTTTGGGATACTAAGTTTAGCAGAGTTCTTCTGTTCTTAGTATATGATACTAAGTTGTTGTTTTTGCTCTCCTCTTAATTATTTGGGCATGTGTTTTGCATTTCTGTCCATTATATTTGGTTACAAATATAGGAAATCAGTTGCACTATGCAGATTAAAGAGCTAATTATTCACTAAAACAATATAGCCAATATCTATAGATACTGATTAGTTCCTCCTATGTTGGCTCTGGCAGGTATGTTTTTTTCCTCTTAAGTTTCAGACATGAATGATTTCTAACAGGGGACTTAAAAAGCTTTCTATGGAAAAGAGGCTGTAGTGCTAATTTCGATCCTACCGTACAATAAAAATCCATTAGCTCCAGAATAGCAAATTACCACAATAGAAGAAATGAAGAATGTGTTGGGTTCTTACTTACTACAAATGTTATGTCAATGCTGATTAAAGATTTCCTCATGGCATTTTATCAGTGGGAACTTAAGTAAGCACTTACAGGCATTTGAACCAATTAGCAGGCCAATTAAAAATCAAAATCATGCTAGGGTATCCAGCTTGTGCTGAAATATTGGGGGGCAGGGAGTGCATGTACCTTAAACATTGCTTCAGATCCTGGTATTATTTCACAGGTGTATCATGTTAAACTGAACATGATCATTTTGTTAATTGCAGTTCAAGCTTATTATGGAATTATAAAGGCAGAAGAATGAATGTACCCATGCATTTAATGGTAAATGATCTTGGGGTGGGAAGCAGTCAGGTGTGTTGCCCTAGGCTATGATTTCCCCTCCCCTCACAAATTAATATACATAGCAAAGAAAGGAAGAATGAACAAGGGGAGGGGAAAAAGCCATCCACTCACCAAAGCAATCTCTCCGACTTCCAGGGATATTGAAGGGAAATGTTCATTTCTAAATTGTTGGGAATCTTACAGTGGCTGGGTCACACCAGGTGACGACGGTTGTTGTTGTTGGTTTAGGTTTCTTCTGACCAAATATGGTGAAAACTAAACCAGTGAGGTTTTGAAACCGCCAAATTCAGTCTTGGAGACTATAAGTGCCTGTATGACCAGCCAAATGCTTCCCCTCTGAACACTGAAAGGTTTGAAAGTATTTCTCACAAAACTTGGCTGCTTGAATAAGAGGAATCAAATATACCTGGTTGACATGGACAGCTCATGAAAGCACATTTAAAAAGGTTCAAATTGGAATGAAATCTCTGTTTGTTTGGGAGCACTGAGACAATATAGTGGAAACACTTAAAAAAATTCCATGCAGGAGTTTCCAGCCATCATAATGTTTTGTATAATTACAATGGGTGGATCGGAAAAATAAAAATTCCCTGAAGTTTGCTGTAAATCTGGACAGATCCAAGCCTTTGCTTAACAATACGGACATTTCAGCAGTAGCCCAGCTCACCAGCTCTTTGTATATGTATATATGAGTGTGTGGTATATATTTATATAATGCCTACCTAGCTATTCATCCTTTCTGCTCTTTAAGACAAAATGTACTAGGTCAGTGATTTGGAGGAAAACCTGCGGTGAAGGAGAGCATGTTGATCTTTCATTCCATAAAAGTTTGACTGGTTAAAGATTTTTCTTAAAATGCATTTGCTTAACATAAACCAGCAGTCCCCGCTTTAATTTTTCTGTGTGAAGGTTTCTGACTGTACTTCTGTGAAGTTCATTACAACTCATGTCCTTGCGTGCCAAAATATAATCGCCACTATCTTTGAAATTAGGCATCTGTTATTTCTTGCCTGCCGTTTACTTAATGAAAACAAGAATTCAAAACATTAATGAGCAAAATCTTTACAAAAATACTGTTGTTTACAGTGTGACCTTTACTTTCTAGGGTCTACCTAAGGCCAGTTAGGTAGAATTATGCTTTGGCTTATAAATGTTTATCAGCCAGCAGGAGTGGTATCAGAGTTCTCAAGAAAAATAAGTGCCACTCAAACATGTGTATGACAAGAAGTATCGTGAAAATAAACCATCCTGAACTTTTCTAAAAGAGTTGCAGTTTTGATAGCATAAAATAGTCTTCTGGAAAATTTTCTTTGACCGCTATGTGCTATCAGAAGAGGACAACAGTCAGCTCAAAAAAATGGAAAAAATCTGGCCAGGATGTCTCAAAAGACAGTGGGTAGAAAAGAAATGATGCCAAAATCTTGAAACTTGGTGGTCTGAAGTCAGGCACCGAAACAGATATTTGCATACCTGAAGTGACCTGATTTGTAGAGATGTTGGGTACGTGGCACGTCCCAGTGAAGCTTATCTGCTGTACAAGAGAGAGTGAGGCCAGGTCTACATCACCTGCTGGATTAGCAGGTAATGATCAATCTATCAGGGATCGATTTATCATGTCTTGTCTAGACGTGATAAATTGATCCCTGATTGGACACTGGTCAATTCTTGTATTCCACCACCGCGAGCCGCAACGGTCGACTCACCACCATGAGAATGCTGAGGTAAGTTGATCTAAGATATGGCATATCTTAGGTCGATCCCTTCCCCGTAGTGTAGACCTGGTCTAAAGGATTAAGTGTTGTAGGAGGAGAAGGAGCTCAATGACTGCTATGCCTGTCACAGCTCTTGAGGATCTATCTGCAAAGAAAGGTCAATGGTAGTTAGTTGTCCATTCCTGCACACAAGAGCCCAGATCTTCTGGTGGTATATATTGCTGTAGCTACACTGAAATTAATGAAGTTATACCAGCTGAAGGTCTGGCCCATGAACACTCAGATGAAGCATGGTCACAATTCCTTAGTTCTCTTTCCTGTTTGCTTTTGGAGCTCGATTTGATGGATATTACATGGTATTCATCATAGAGTTGGATCCCAGGCAGAGGGATCTGGCATTTAGAAAGACCATTGGCCTGGCTCTCACTCATTCTACTCCTTGTGTAGCATTTACACCAGTGCACAGTTGGTATGAAACATTACTCTTCTAGCTTGTGCCATGGAGAATCGGGCTCCATGTTTACTTGTAAACTAAGCGCAACTGGCCTGGAGTCGCTGTGTCTCAGAAAATATGGTACGCCAGCATGCTGTTTTTTACACAGTCATGTTTCAGAATTGAACTGCAATAGTTAAGCACTGAGGGGATATAGTCAACACATCATTTGGTGTGATGGATATGAATTGCTAGATAACACAAAGAGAATCTAGGCCTTAGAGCTATATAATAGCCAGGAGCTTCTCTGTGTTTATGGGTGAGGCAATGTTGCTTATTATCCCATATGAATGGGAGTGACTAAGAAAAATCTTAAGCGGTGTTGGTTAGATTCGAATATCAGCTACATAGATGGCTTCAGTAAAGTTACTCCTAATTGGTACTGTTGCCAATTAGGTCAGAACGCGGTCCAGTTTGTTTTAATAAGCATGTGCTCCTGATCTTATATGTGGATGATTACTCCATTCGTTAAGCTCGAGTTCTTGTGGCCAATCATGGAACTGTCCAACATGTGTTTTAGTCCCACACATATATGCAGGTAGCATCTATTTTTAGGCTAGGATTAGAGCTTGTGCGGGAGGGGCTTACATTTGTATTCTTGTCACTGTCAGACCATTCCCCTCTGTAAGCTGATGTCTGAACTCTTCATTGTGCTGTTTGGGGTGGAGCATCTATTTCATTGGTCATTTCCTTGCGTATTAATGAACCTAATTTGGATCCAGAGTTCTCAATGGGTGCAATACATACAGTTGGTGGCACACTCTGTGAATGGCCTTCAGGACATTTTAGCCGTTGTTTTCCCTTAATCATCAACACAATGGCTTCTAACTGCCCTTTTCCTTCAGATCTGTAAGTGATGAATAACTCTTTCCTGTCTCTTGAGCTGGAACAAAATTGTCCATCTAAATCATTTGATCACAGGAAGGTGAACTAGGTGCTAGACCATTGAAAGTCCAGTCAAAGTTACTGGTCGTCTTCTGCTATTGGAACTGACATCCAAGACCTATTAATACTAATGTTTAGCCATTGTAGTTCAGCTGATGTATTTGATTAATAGTGGTGTCTTTTTTTTTTCCAAACAAGCATTCTATTAATTCTTTCCAGTTTGCATACCTGTCCAAACTGTCTATTGTCCCATGCTATCTTTTAAAGCATTGTCTGATAAAGATAGACAAATATGCTAATGCTACAATGAAGACATTGGTCAGTTAATAATTAATTCCTATTTAAATATCAGAGTAACAAGAGAAACTGCCTCAACTGGATGACCAGTTAGAATGATAAACTTTTTCCTTGTTCTACTAATTTAAAATAAACCGCCAATGACATCAGGAATCAGACTTGTATTTGGTCAAAAATAATAGATGGTATCACCAGTCTTTCCTCTGGTCCACTTTTTTGGGAAGGGGGGAATTAAATCCTAGGGAAGATCATTGAAGATCTCCTATGCCTGTACTGATTTACACCATCTAGGGATGTTTCTTTGTCTATCATCCTGCTGTGCAGTATATAGTAGTTTGGGGGGAAAAAAATCTTGGCTACTCCATTCAAACATCAGGCGTTTTTAGTTTTTTTGCACGTAAAGATACAGAGGAATTATTACTGGCAAACCTCGTTCACGGTTAAGCCCCCATGTGACATTAGGCAAGGGAATTTCCAAAAGTGCATGGAATTCCATTTCTGCCCTTCAAACAAGGCTTGTTTGGCTCATGTGAATCTATTTTATTGAAATGCTGGCCAAATCATCAGTGCTGAGGTGATTAAATAGGTACACAAGGATACTGGCTTTTCTGTACATTTTGCCTTCATTGCATTATCCTAGAATCATTTATTATTGGAAGGATGATGGTTATCTCTGGTAAAAGGTAATTAATTTATGACATGAGGCTAGGTTCACTGAGGTGTGTGACAGGAGGTGCAAACCTCACCTCTCTCTGCTGGCAAGACCTTTATGGGCCAAGGGTTGATTCATCCACAGTGAAATGAGGTTGTCGGTCTACCACTGTGCTTGCCAGGGGGAAGCCATGTCAGTTTCTGCTTGATTAAGATAAGGTTGCTCTGGTTTGGAGGTGCTCTGGGGATATGATTTGGATCAACCTTCTTACTGGGTGCCTAATCACCCTCTTTTCCTATTTATCTAGCTGTTTCGGACCCTCCAGTTCCCTTAGTGTGACACACATTTCATTGGCTTTGAACTGGTCTAGCTTTCTTGTGAAGACTTTCTGCCTCTGAAACCCTCTGCTAAGCTGTAAGCTGCTGAATGCATTGGGGAGCGGATCTAATGCCCCCGTCCCCTTGATAGTACTTCCAAACAGTCCTACAGCCTAGAGTCTAACCAGCAAGAAGGGAGAGTTGTTTCCAGAAGGTCTTATTTCAGGAGATCAGCATTAGTTAATGTAATTACCCTGCTGGGCAGGTGGAATCTTAAAGGCTCTAGGATTGTAGCCTTGAAGAGCGAGAGACAGAATGCAGCAATGTCTACTTTATGAACATTGATCTCTCAGCAGCAAGAGGCTGGAGTCCAGTTTCTTTGACAGAACATTCTAGTTCCTGTCCCGGAGACGCCTGTCTTCCTTTTCAGCAATTCTGCCAGGTTCTTTAAGTTCCGCAAAGACCGATCTTGTATCGTATTGTTTTCATTTATTTATTGAGATGCTTGCGTAAAGGAAGTTTGCAAGCTTCTCCAAACAGCCCTGCAAAATCACACCAATCCTGACCTGCAGCACCCTTGCTCCTGAGAATCTCTCACACACAGGCTGAAAATTAGGCTAGATTGTATAGGAGAAACTTGGGGCCTTATCCCATTTGACCCCAAAGCTCCAGAGGTAAAAGGCTAGATCATTAAATCACTAGGTTACCTAGTGTCCCAGCTTTATTTCTATATTTCTGGTTTGCTGTTGAAATTCTGACCACCTTAAATGGAATAATATTTCAGCCGTCCCCTGAGTCTTTGAGTGCCCTTGACTTTAGCTTTCTGCACAGCCCGTACAGGATCCAGATTGTCAGCTGATGGATATGGGTGTTGCTCCATCCTAGACAATGGAGTGACACCTGTTTATACCACCTGAGGACCTGGCCCAAGTGAGGCAGAGAACACGCCGTTGATCAGCAGATCTTCTCTTTGTGAGATGAAAGCCGGGCTCTGTGAGCAGATGGCCATCTCTCCACCCATCCTCTTAGGGAGGAGGAGCCAGCCAAAAGACTCATTAAAAAGAGCAAAGCATAACCTGTTCAAAGGAGAGCCGAGAGGAAGTGTCAAGCGGCTTAATGAAGCACTAATTAAGACTGGCAGGGACAGATTTTGCTTCTGCTCTTTTCAGTCTACATAGAAAAGTATCAGAGAGGTAGCCGTGTTAGTCTGGATTTGTAAAAGACTCTTTGTCGCTTATAGAAAAGTAAACGCCCCCTACTGCTGGTCCCGGGAACAAAGCAGTTTGCATGTAACCATGAGGTGTTCATTTAATAAAGGAGGAGAGTGATAGAGGAGTACAAGGTAGGTGTGAATTGCATTCAAGTAACCTTTATTACTTGTTGAACAGGAGCAGCTAGGGACCTCGCTAGGCTAAGCACCATACAAATGCTCAGGTAGAGACAGACACTATACAGCCATAGCAGGAGAGCTAGTGTGATGGCCACGATCTTGGCCAACACACCAGGGATTAGAACGTAAGAACAGCCATACTGGGTCAGACCAAAGGTCCATCAAGCCGAGTATCCTGTCTACCGACAGTGGCCAATGGCAGGTGCTCCAAAGGGAATGAGTAGACAGGTTATTCTCAAGTGATCCCTGTCCTGTCACCCAGTCCCAGCTGCTGAATCAAGGACCTTCAGAACTGAATGTGTAAGCTGCTACAGCTTGAACTGAAGCCTTGTAGCTGGGGCTGTAGCAACTCCCGTCTTCTGCTGATCAGCCTACAGAGGGAGCTGTAGCACACTCACCAGTGGGGTACGCCAACAGACCATTCCAATACTAGATACTTCATACTAGAGTATCAATAGACAGGACAGAAAGGAGTAGGAGAAATGAAGCATTACTCACCCTCTTGTGCAGATGGGTGCTAAGGCTCAGAGAGAGTAAGGCCCATATGTTCAAAGGTAGTTAGGTGCCTAACTTTCATTGAAACCAATGGGAATTAGGTGCCTAAATACCTTTGAGGACCTGGTCTTCAAGTCATAGAGCAGTGTATCCCCACTGGTGGGTCCCAACCTCGCCCCATCGTGGGGGAAAGGGGAGCAGGGGCTCCTGTTCTGCGGTGCTGGGCCGGGTCCCTTGCTCCAGGCCTTGCAACCTAGCATACCGGGTAACAGCAGAAGTGTGTGGACCAGACCACCCCTCCGCCACATGCCAGGTCACAGCATCGCTTACTCAAATTTGGCTCGGCCACCCCTCAATCATGATGGAGGGACAGTGGGGCCAAACCTGCGCCCCCGGGCTTCAGGTTGCAACGCTTGGAGCGAGGAGCTGGGCCCAGCCCCTGGCAGAGGAGTTTCCCTGGCAGGGTGACGATGGGGTGGGCCTGCTCTCCAACCACCCTCCCTGCCTCTGGAACCTCCTTCTGCACCAGGCCACAGTTGGGATGGTGGGGCTGTGAGGGAGGAGACGTACCTCTAAGGGTGAGTCACAAAAAAGACCAAATATACTTGGTGGGTGACTTTAGTAAACAGTTTGGGAACCCCTGTCCTAAGGGAAGTCTGTGGCAGAGCTGGGGATGGAATGAAGGCTTCCTTAGTCCCACTCCCGGGCCTTCAGCCCAAGACCAGCCGTTATTGCCATAGGCCTGTGTTTCATAACAAGGGGCAGATTCAGAATCGATACGGTTGCCGCCTGGATGGGCCCTCATGCTACACAAGCTAAAATGCTGCCTGAGTTCACAGATAAATGGAATGAATGCAGAGCTAGGTCGGGGAGGAGGCTGGAGGAAAGCACGTGACATGGGGGCAGTTCCTTTTTTTACATCATCCCCGTTCTGATCCGAGACTGCAGCAGCCTTGTAAGGAAAGCAAAAATAAGAACACGGGGGAAATTTTGGCTCTAAACCTGTGTAATCAGTCTGGACGTTGGCAAAAATGAGGTCATTTCTCGTGTTTATATTTTTACATGCTTTGTAAACTTTCGTCGCCGCCTCATGCTACTGTGATGTGAAGGGAATTTCCTGCGTATGCAGCATTGTTTTTGCAGAACTTTTGGGAACGAAACTCCACCCCAAGTGGGAAGAAGAAATAACACTCACTTCTGAGGCTGAGAGAGAGAGATGAATTTATTGAAGATAAGAGGCAAAAAGATCTTTTTGATTTTTAGTTCGTCTAATATTTTATAAAACAACGGAAAGAGAAATGATCACTTCCATCGAATGGTGATACGATTCAGCACTTTAAATTGGCAGGGGCCAGGAGTCTCAACCAACCTGACTCTGCTGAGATCAGTGGGGCCTGGGCCTATTTAGATCAGGTGAGGATCTGGTCTGTAGAGAAGAGGCTAGTGAGAACTCTTTGTCCTAGTGTCTTTCAAATTGTCCATCAAATTTACAAGTGAAAGAGGTTTGAATGAAAAGTGACTTGCTCACAAACTCTCCTCTTTGTGAGCATGAATGCCGCTTGCTACTCACATTAGTTAGACAGGTTGAGGCAGGTAGAATTAAACCTTTGACCTTTGGTTCCCAGGAAATAAAACTTAGTGAAAACTAATATATTCATGGGAGGAAGCCTACACCTTTGCTGGCCTTCCCCTGTCCGTTTGACAGAAAAACCCAGAATTTGATTTATAATTTTTTAAAAATAAAAATGCAAAGGATCCATTATACAGAATAATAATAAAAACCTTCCTCAAGGAATCTGCTTCTAGACTATTGGCCTAAACGCTAGAATTGCTTAAGTTCCTTTGGGGAAAAAAGCATCAGTCATGGAGTCCTGAACCTGCTCCAGTTCCATGATGATTGGGCCTGGGAAGAGCAGTGAACAATGTCTATGTTCATATAACAAATCAAGTTACCAGGGAGAGTGCTTCCTCCTCCGTCCCCCACAGCTTCCACTCCAGTTCTTTGGCAAGTTACCAGGGACTCTCTTAGCCATGGTAACCTCCAATATTCCCCAGGGAAAAGAGAATACAGCCTTAGGGAAAAGCAAAGTCAAGTCTATGGGGCCGGAGCAGAGGAAAATGTGCATTCCCCCCATAATTCCAATCACTCCCCCCCTCAGTCCTTCTTATTTCCTGCACTGTATCTACTTCCTCCCCTAGCCAATCCTGGACCACTGAAGTCAATAGGATTTCAATAGCAGTAAAATCAGTCCCCACTACTGCAGACTCTCTGGATGCACAGAGATTCCTCCAGGGGATCTGGAGGAAAAGGGGTGTTAGGGATGGTGCCGGAGAGAGAGAGACAATCACCACGCCATGTAGCAGAGAGGAGAGCCACCTGCAAAGGGTGGTGGCCTAGTATTAGAAATGAAAGGCAGCTGTGCCTTGGATTCCTTGTCTGTTTAGAATGTGAGCTTTTTGGGGGCAGGGACAGTCTCTTTAGGTAGGAGGTGAGGGCCATGATATAAGCACCTGACTAGAAATGCTTCTTTCTTTAGTCACACTGTAGCGAGTCCATCATCTGGTAGCAGCCTGGGCTCAGATATTAGACTTTGTTAATTAAAGAAAGACAAGAAAAGCTTTTCCAAAGCCTCCTCTGAATAAAAATCAGACCATGTCCTTTAATTGCAATATCTGCCCGCAGTGTAGTGAACACAAGCACAATAGCATTGTGCCAGTCCATGGGGATGGAAAAGGGAAAGGCCTTCGAAACTGACCAGAGTGAAACCGACCAGTTTAATATTATTGGCCAAAATGAATGTCATACAAATAGGAGAAAAGTCTCCCCTGCCCCCCCTAGCATAAATAAGTGGAAAAACCGTTAATTTTGTGTTTTCCCCATAAATCAAGGCTGGAACTTTCAAAGGAATCTAACAGAAATCAATGGGAATTGGGCCCTTTTCTGTACAATTTGCATAAAAGAAGTGACCCCATCCATATTTATTTATTTATTTATTTTGCTGGGGAATGGAATATTTGAATGATTGAATGTACGGAGTCACCGCTGCCAACGCTACCATTCTGTGCACTGGGTAAGCCACTGCTGTTGCAGGGAGCTCCATGCAGGGAGCACGAGGGAGGATAGCTGTGTGGAGGATCAAGGTCGAAATCCTTATGGTCTATTTTCACTTCTGACTCCCTGAGGAGTTTGCTAGAAAATAATGCTCCACATATGGGTTTTTTTTCTCTTTTTTGTGAATGTAAAACCAACATATCATCATGACACTGTCAAATTATTCTCTTTCTAATTTCCACATATATTTTTAAACTCTATGCAGACAGCCAATAAACCTCAAAGTGACTTGATTCTGCTCCCATTGAAGTCAATGGCACAACTCCCATTCACGCAATGGTGTAGGTAGGATCAAACTCATAGAGCATAAATAATCAGGCACTGGAGTGGCCCTGTGATCTTTCTGTCCACATCTTTCCGTTTGTCTCAGAAAGCCTCTGAGGTTGGGCCCAGTATTAATCTCATACACAGGCTGGGAGCATCTTGTGGATTTTTTTTTCCTTTGTGAGTTTTGATCTTTCCCTTTGAAATGGAAGCAAATTCCCTGCAGGGTGCTCTGTGATCACTTGCTGGGTGTAGTTGCATGCTTTCACTTCTTGCTGTAGGTGAAATGGCTCAGGTGCAATGGTATTAACTCTCTGTTCGACATTCCTGTGCTCAGCTAAGAAACAGAATCTTCGAATTCCTAGAATCTTAACAGTGTGGGCAGCTCTCTTTCAATAGAGCCTTGGTAAAGAATTAATGTATGTAATGTATTGATACGACAATCTAATTGATAAAGATTTAGGTGCCATTAAAGAAAGCAGTGTTTCCTTTTAGTTTTAGTGGAATGAAGCAGTACACATAGTGTAGGATGTTGGATACTGAAAAAGAAAATTCTATTTGTGGAGTAAGTGCTAGAAACTGTGCCTAATTTAAGTGGATCTAGGCAGATCGAGGCACTAATCCAATATATAAGCATGTGCTGAACTTTATGAGACTACTCACACACTTAGGCTTCTAGCAAATGACTTAAGCACATATGTAATTTCAAGCATGGAGCCAAGCAGGTGCTTAAAGTTAAGCACATGCTTATGTACTTTGGTGAATCAGAGCGGTGACTGGCGAGATTCAGAGAGCCACAGGCGACTGATGAGATGTCCTAATAAATTTCCAAAAGTAAGTGCATAATCCTTCAAAAAGAAATACTTGTGGCACCTTAGAGAATAACCAATTCATTTGGGCATAAGCTTTAATCCTGCAAAGTCAAAGTCAGCAGGAAGGCTCGGGGATTCACCATGTGGATTTCTTTGCAGGATGGGAGCCTCAAGTGCCTGATATTGCAAACATTTCCTACCAGCTGTAGTGATGGTGGTTGCCGTGAGCAGTGTCACTGAATAGTCCTGTATATATTTGCAGGATGTGTCCCCAAAGCCTTGTCTACATTAACAGAAAATCATGTTAACAAACTGTTTTTTAAAGAAAGTTTAATCTAAAATGGCCAATATAAATGGTACATGATTCCCCACTCCCATTCTTGAGCCTTAAAAAAATCATCTGTTTAAAATCATCACTTTGTCTCAAAGTGTTTTTAAAATCTGCTTTACCAAAGTAATGCCTCGTCTGTATTCACCATGTTAGCTGAAACTGTCTTTGAAATGCTTTCTTAATATGGCCAATTATATGGTGTAGATAATGCCTCAGGCTCTGTTCTTCCCTTAGTTATTCCCTACATGGCTTGGACTGTCATGCTATTTGAAGAAAAACTACAGGCACCATGCAGCTCCTCTTTAAATAAGGTGCAGCTTTTCTTTGTTCAGAATTTGGTGTCCATCACTGGAAATAGATTTTGCATTTGTACATATGTGCACATGTGTGTGATGCATGTGACATGCACATAAAAATGGAGAAAAGAGCAAAAGGGAAAGAATTGGCATGAAGATGTAAGTGAGATATTTTTTGGCTTCACTTTTTCCCTTTTAAAACCTTGGGAAAACTGAGTAAGTTTAAATCTCAGTGTCAACCATTTTCTGGGGTCAAAAGATGCCAGTTTGTTGAAACCAAAACTCTCTGCGAGAAAGGATTGATTTCATTTAATATCCTCATTTGAAAAAATGTTTCAAAATTGTCCTGTTTTTTGACATTTTCAAAATGAAAAACTTCCTCTTTTTTTTTTGTTCAAAACAACTTTTTGTTTTGAAAGCTGATTATAATATAGGTTTTTTAAAATTAAAAATGGTAAATCAAAACAAAACATTCAGGAATCATTATTAAAATAAAATATTTTGATTGACCCAAACTGATTTTTTCCCTGCCAATTTTCCATTTGTGAAAATTTTTGAGTTTTTGACTTTTTGTCCCATTTTGAGATGGGAGAACCTTCTGAAATCACAAAAAATTTCCAGAGGATGAGAAAACCAGTTCCACTCCACTCTATTAACGCTACCATCATGACGAGTGTTAACTCAGCAAATAATCAAAACACTTGCTGAGTTGAGTAGCCCTCAGAGGCTGCGTTCTCACACAGGAGTTGCTGTTGCTGAATTTTTTGCCAGTGTATATGGTGGAGGAAGCTAGCTTCATTTGGACATCGTTGTGTTTGGAACACTAATGGCAGGGCTCAGAGGAGAGCTAGAAACAATGGCCATGGAGTTAAATGGAGCTAAACTGCGCATTAGGAGAAAATGGGGGTTTTCCTCCATTACAGAACTCTATCTCCAGATGTCAGGTCAAAATCTACTGGAGACACCACCATTCTGCCACATAGCTGTGGAGTTAGAGTATGACATTGTGGTTAAGGAATGGGAGCAGGACGTAGGAGATCTGGTTTCAGTATTTAGCTCTGCCACGGGGTTATTGTAAAACCTCTGACAACTCACATGACCTCTCTGTGCCTCAGCTCTCCATACATTAAATGGGGTTAACAACACTTTCTTTGTCTGTTTAGACTGTGTATGGTAGCTTGTCTATTTTGGGGGCAAGAACCATCTCTTAATACGTGATGTACAACAGGACCTCAATCTCAGATGTAGTTTCTAAGCGCTACTGCAATACATCAAATAATGACAACAGCTTTAGAAACTTCTAGAAATTTCTGTAGCTTTACCTCCCCAAATTAACCTTCTTGTGACATCTGTTTTTCTTCAGTAAACATGTTCTATATTGACAATCACAAAGAAAAAATCAACAATTTAGTTGGAATCTCCTACGTGAACACACCCAGTATTCTCTCTTACAAAGTCATGTTGGAATACAAAGTTGTTGAATGCTTGTGCCTTAGTCCTTCCTTTTCTGCTGAATTTGGCAGGAGTTCAGAAATTTATTTGTGCTGCCAGAGATATAAAACCCTCCTGTGACAGATATGAGGGGTGCTGCATCTTTTGAGGCTTTGAAAATAAAGTAAATTTGGAAATAAGGTAAAAAGAATGCCTTACAATTATGAAGGCCTTATCTGGTTAGGAGAATCCTATTTCTCCATTCAGTGTGTTAAAATGCTGTGCATAAAAGAAGCTTCTATACATGTTCCTTCCTTGCGGAACCTTTCCAAAACTCAGTACTCTAATATTGTTCACTAGAAAGATGAAAGGATGGCATTAGCAATTGATACAGTATTTATTTGGGTTACATTTTTCAAAAGTGTTTAAGTGAGTTAGGAACCTAACTCACTGACTTTCCTAAATAATACAGAGCAGAACTTCATCTAGTGTGAATCTACATAGATACTGATACTTTCAATGGGACTTAAATGCTCAAGTCACTTAGAACCTTTTATAAATGTTACCATTGATCCCTATTACCTTCCTCATCCCTGCCCCCACCTTTTTGGCAATTTTTTTGTCCATTTCTTTCCCCTTTCCACCCTGAAGCATCAAGTTTCCCCGTTATTTGAGCTTTTGTTACTGCTGGAGAACTGGAAAATGGAAGAGGATGGAGGGAAATCTGGTAATGGTGAAAGTCTAGTGCTTTGCAGAACGTTGCTGGTATCAGTTCATTCGGGTTTTGGCAAAATGGCTTAAACTTTGTTTCTTGAATCTAAACTGAGGCACCTACATAGAAGTGGGTCTGCTAGGCCCTCAGATCTTTTGAATGTCAGCTCACAGATTTAGGGCTCCATTTTTAGTCTTCAGCCTTTGGCAAAAATGGAGCAAATGAAGCCACTTGGAGTTTTCAGTGTGGAAGAGACCTGAAGGAAGTGGTTGCTGTGCTTCCAAAAGTTCCTCAAAGCAAATGGCATTGCAGAGATGGTGGAATCCTCCAGGGCCTTCTTGGTGGTTTCTCAACTATTCTCCATGATGTTTAGCCATTATCCATGATCGTCTTCAGCCGTGGTGATGTGGCATTAGGTACTCTATTCTATGAGCTGTGAAAGTCAACATGAGGAATCAAAGGACAGAGAGGGTGGATTATGGCTGCCGTATGAAGACATCCCTGTCACTTAACTCTCTTGTGGCTTTGTTGTGGAAGCTTATCATGGCTCCAGGAACCGCATTTACAGAAGTAAAGTTTCTACTTACCATTTTAGGTACCATTTTATTTTAAATAAAATATGGGGAAAGTTTAATGCACTGTCTTCTCCTTTTTAAATTACCAGTGAGTTTGTGAGTTAGCCCTACATGGCACTATGCAGAAGTGGTGAAATGTTGGGGATGATGATTATTCTGGTGTTTAGTACATTCTTGAGTCATTGCATAATAAACTCTTCTTATAATATATTTCAATAAGTATCTTGCCTTTTGGGGTTTTGTGGAAATGGTGATCTACAGAAGAGAGTGTGTGTTTTCAAGCTTAGTAAATTATCTAAAAAAATATATTCAGGGAGGAGGCGGCTTTCATATACAAATGCAGAAATGCAGGAATACAGTTAGCATCTTGACTTCTGTTCTTGCGTCATTGTATGAAGTGGAAAGACAATGACTAGAGCTTGTTTGTTACATATCACAAAGGGGAGCGTTGTAAATTGCATTGTCGTTCTTTGGGAGGAACCAGGAAAGAGGGCAGGATGTTAACAACATGAAAAAGAATAGCAATAAAATGCACACCTAATGTGAATTGTCTCAGAGGAAGTGCATACATCTCTCATCAGGACATTTCGGATGCTGCCTTGCTTTGCTGGGAGCTTGAGAACGTTAATAGGTTTCTGGCATGCAGAAGTGAACACGTCTGCTTGAAACACAGCTCATACTTTCCGAAAGTTGTTTTGATAGATGATCACAAGCAACATGGAGAAACTTCCAAGTTCATTCAACTCTCTAAGCATCAGAATTAGAGAGAGTCTCAAATGTAGATTAATTTTGTTACACAATAGGTTAAATTCCATTCTGGGTCTCAGTGCGTAGCCTTAAAAATCAAGAATAAATGTTTTTATTGCTCTTGCATAATTGTCATTTTCAGAGAGACTCAGATCCATATGTTAGTCATTTCACCTTGTGCCAATAGAACTTGGGGGAATATACACTTTAAAATATAGTCAAGCTATCTCTCTGGACTGCGTGCTTCAGTAACACAGGTTTAATTGTTACCCAGAGCATCTAGATGCTGGACAGTTTTCATTCCACGCTCAGTAGGTTGCCACTAATATGCACAATAAATCAGAAGTCAAAATAAGTGATTTTCTGTTTCCATCATTTTATGGGGGTGGAAAATGAATGGGGTTATTGATTGCATGACTGACACAGAACCTTGCCTACAGCTCAGATTAGAGTTGTGTATAGCGAGAAGATAGGGACTGTCATACTGAACAAAGATTAGAGCCAATGTCAGATGCTTCAGAGGAAGGTTTATCTTCTCCTTAACCTCCCTAAATGTCCATTCTCTTTTGTGGGGAACTCATTCTGGCTCTCCGGTAGTATTCAGCTGACATCTTGAAGAACGAGGACTAAATAACCTTTATCATTATTCTCCTAGTTGCTCTTATAAAAGTGCTTATCCTTGTTCAACACTTACCAAGCTCTTTGTCTCAATAATACTCTGCAGCAGTGAGTTCCATTAGTTATCTGTTGCATAAATTATATTTTCTTTGTTTCTTTTAAATATAGATTTCCTTGAGTATCACCCTGGCTCCTATATTAATGGAAATGGCAAATATGAATGCATGACTACCCATCTCTCTACATTCATTTACTATGTGGATTTCATATATCCTAGCACCTGGAAATAAGGTGGGAAGTTCTCATCTTGCCCTCACCCCTCCCAGTAGCAGGTGTTGGGATCCTGAAGAAGCTGCAGGTTGATTGCTGCTGACTCACAGGAGCAGATGCAGCAGGAGATATAGACTCCACCTGGAATTTAAGCAAGGTGACCGTAGCCTTGTGTCGCTAGGCTTTGTAGCAGAGAGATCTGGCGGGAAGGAGCTGGGGAGTTTAGGGAGAAGCCTCAGGCTGAGACTGGGAGCACGTGCAGAGCTCTTGTGGAATTACTTTTATTTCAATAAAATCAGACCTCCGGTGAGGTGACACAGTTTGCCGTGAGCATGTGGCTTTTGTATGGAGTTGGATGGGGACGCCAGGAGCTTAGATTCCTTTTAGTCTCATCCCATCTACACCAAATAGCTAGCTCCCAGTCCCGTTAATCTTGTCACACATGGAATCCAACCCACATGTTGAATAATTCTGATTGACTTTCTTTGACCTTTTCTTGCTCTGTATTTTCTTTCGAGATGAGTTTGCAAATAAACCGGTGACAGGCTATTTTCCTAAACCATTCACAGGTTGCAGTAATTCCAATTCAAATTCTCTATTCTAACGACACCCCCGTGTCATTAAAAATGTCCCATTGTCAGAAAAGAGATTAGTTGGGATGGTGGACATGCATGTGGCTCTGCTAACTGGCAACGGGCGTGTTGTTCTGGGATAGGAAACAACATAAAGGTGCACAGAGAACATATTAGTACAGAGCCACTGATTTCATTGTGATTACTTGCATGCTTAAAATTACACACATGCTAAAGTACAATACTTGCTCAATCTGGGCTATATTGTCTATAGAGCTTTAAGAAATAATTGCACCCAGGCAACCCACCCAATATTCTCACAGTACCTTTCTCACATGTAGTAGCATGTTCTGATGTTGATCCCAGTGAAATCTCTGCCGAGAGGTAACCCTGGGACAAAACTTCGGGCAGAGTCTGATTTCCACAGTCCTAGAGTATTGACCAAATATTTGATGAGAGCAGAATGCCTTTGCTGCTGCTAACATCTAGCTGCTGGTTCTGTGTCCAGTGACTCTGGTGTATCAGATGCTACCTAACTTGAAGAGCAATGCGGTGTCCGTGTTTACAGCCTTAGAAAACAAGCCATTGGATTAAAGAAATGCCCCCTCCCACCCCATTGCCTTTCAGTAAATGAACAAGTTAAAGAAAATAAAGTCTTGGTATAAATGTTTCAAAAGCACCTAAGTGATTTAGGCACCTACATCCCACCGGCGTTCAATGAGATTTAGGGTAAACTTTTCAAAAGTGCCTGTCTTAGGTGCCTAGGCCCTTTTGAAATTTGTACCCTAAGTTTCAGTGAAAGTCATTTGGACTCAGAAGTCTCGGTGCCTCAGTCCCTTTGGAAAACGGAATTTGTGCTTCTAGCCATTTAGATGCTTTTGACATTTTTATTCCAGCTGTAGAGTCAACAACCAAACCTGAAAGGTGAAGGCACTGAAGAGCGTTATCCTGCTCATCTTCTTCCAGCTGCCGCGTCACCTGGGGCTGTTCTCCTCAGTTAAGTCTGGCCAGGCCTGGGCAGTGCTTGGATGGAAGATCTTTAATGAACTAATCCTGGCTGTTGAAGAGAATTTTGCTGATGGCAGTTGTCATCCTCTGAGTCAGTACTGAACTCATGAACCTCTGCAAAGCAAAGAGTTGCTGCCAGTATCAGATTCTGGATGGTTCTCTCTGCTCACTTGTGGCCCTTAAAGAACCCATGGCTGTTTTTTTAAATAAGATTCTGGGTGTCTTTCTGATTTTTCCAGAAGGGGAAAAAGATCCAAGAGAGTGTTTTGCTCCCCATTTTCTCCTATTTTTAGATTTCTTTTTCCAACAGGGAATAAAGTAAATCTGTGAGAGAATGTGTTCCCCTCCCCACAACTTCTCTGTTTTTCCTTTTCCTGGGGAACCTGGAGAGAGAGGAGGGATTTTACCACTCTCCAAAATTAAAAATGTCAAAAATACAGAATGATTTTAAGGGGAAGGGGGTTTCCCCAAAATTTTATTTCTATTTTTTAAAAGAATGAAACGTTTTGTCAAAAATAAAAATGTTTATTATTTTTTCCCCCACTCATTTTTAGGCGAAAATCTGTCTGTCGCAAAAATTGTCTGGCAGCTTCATAGATGACCTGCAAATGGCAGCTCTGGATTCAAGAAAATGAAGGGTGAAATCCAGGCCCCACTGGTGTCAATGGCAAAACTCCCATTGACAACTGAACAACCGTGATTCCACCCTTAGATCGCAAACCCGAACTACTGATGGTGGCTGCCCTCCTTTCACAAGAGGGACAGAAATCACCCTCCTCACCTCTTCCAGTTGCTTCTCCCAGTCCTATAGCTTCCCTGGATTAAGCCTCAGCCAACTCTCCTGCGTCTGCTCTTGGATTTAGGGAAACACACCTCTTTCTTTGCTCCATTTGCTCCCAGCTGGTCTGTGCTTGTGGAAAGGGTGCCCCTGGTCATGTAGAATATGCATTCCGAGCAAACAATTTTTCCCAATGGGAAGTTAATCTCCAGATTTACCCCTTGCAGCTCAAGCCTTTATACTGTAATGGGAAACAGGCCTCCATAATGGGTGGAGACTGCAAAGCCAAATCTGAGGGTGGCTCTAACAGGTTGGTGATTTGGGCTCATCAGGGAGTTAAAAAGCAAGCATTATTAACAGCTACGGAGCTCTCTCCAGTGCATGTGATAGTATCTTCATAATGAAAAAGATGCTAATGAAATGTCATTCATCATCTAGGGACTGCCATTCTGTCTCATTCTCCCCCGCAGCCAGAGTACAGGGTTGGGAGCGACGCTGCCTGAAGTCTGAGGCGGTAGCTCCGTCTCTGTCTCTCAGACGAGGCTGCCAATGCAGAGGCCACTAGCTACCAATTTTGGTGGTGGTTTTTGTGATGCTCATATTTGCACACTAGGAACTGGACTGATGCCACCAACTCATTTCATACAGATACTGGACAGCAGCCATCAAATATAAACATGTGGTTACTACTAACTTGCTAGCCACAAAACGACCTCGGTTCAGAGGTGAAATTGGAGCTCTTTTTCAGAGCCCTCTTCCCCATGAAATCAGACACCCTGCACCTCCCTGCCTGACCAGCTGAATTGCCAATAATTCCTCCCCACCTGACTCTTCCAGCCCTACCCTCATGGCCCCTACAGCAAGGCAATCTCACTCCAAGGAAGGGGAGGCCTGCTGCTCCCTAGAACAGGTAAAAGACAATCCAGAGTCGCCATAGTAACCATCATTGCCTCCAAGAGTTTGGAAGGCAAACAAACTCTCATGCTTCCAGGGCTTAAACCAACCACTAGTTAGTGGAGGTCAGGAAGACACTTTCCTCATGGGCAGCTTATCTCATAACTGCCGATTGCAGGTTTTCTTGTGCCTGCCTCTGAAGCATTCAGTATTGCCCACTGTTAGAGGGAGGTTAATGGATTAGACAGGCCACTGGCTCTGATCTAGTGTGATAATTCCTGTGGTTTCTGTTTTAGACAGGAATATAAATGAATAGATTCCCCAGTCCTCTCCTCTCGGTGAAAATTAGCACCCCCTACCAGGGCTTATCACAGGTTTAGGAGTAGGGAATTTTGTAGGAGCTCCCTTCTTTAGGTGCATCATTGCTCTGCTGTGCACCGCTCCTGGACTGGTATGTTACCTGCCCTCTGCTCTCTAGCTGTGAGGCGAAGGTGCCCACTGATATGAAACAGCTTGTCAGTTTCAATGGAATTGTATTGTTGGATGGTAGCTTTTTGGTAGCAAAGGCCTTAAGCAGGTTTCTAAACTGAATTTGTTGTGAAGCTGTATGGAGGACATTCAGTATAATGTCTGGCACTCTGCCAATGGTTTGTGACTGAGGGTGAATTTAGCAAGCTACCAGTTGTGCTTTGATTATAATTATTTTAACTATCATAAGATCTGATTCACAAGGCAGCGATGGTAGGTCATTATTACTGGCATCATTAGGTTAGGGTAGAAATTAGCTTTTAGGCTTACGGCACTATGGACTAGTACTTTCTGAAATGGGACACCTGTGTAATGCTTGAACAAATGATTTAGTAAAATTAGCATCTAATTTAATGAGCAGCCACAGCACATTTTTGTTCTTGCTTGGAAAAGAGATGATATTTGTGCCTTTAGACAGCAATTCTGCCTATCTGAAACATGGCTTTACAAAATGCTTGTGCCTTTCCTCATGTAGATTGGAAGGTCAATTCTCCACCATGACCTTTCCAGGAATTGGCTGACCCTAACATGGATTCCATTGGCCAGCTCCTCAGATGGTCTAAACTGGCTTCACTGGACCTTTGCCAATTTTTATCGGTTGAAGCTCTGGCCCCGGTGTCTTAGACCCATGTGTGTGAGTGCCCTATGTCTGGCCAGTGCTTCCTCTCTGCAGGAAGGCAGACTAGATGGGAAGCAAAACTGTTTCTTTCAGAGAGATTCCTAACTCAAAGCTTCAGTAGGCAACTCCCGTCTTCCTCATGCCTCTCTCTGACAGTTCCAGATGCTCCTGCACTTCAAGGAATGTGATGAAGGAGCCTCACAAGCTTAGTTATTACCACAGAGAAGACTCAAATGGTGGAGACTGCCAGAGTGACCTTACTATAATCATCCATGCTTTTGTCATACCACGAGCACGTTGTTCTATTCCTGAGTGCTTCTCCAATCTTCAGATGGGGCAGAAGGTGGAGGTCCATTTGCTGAGAGGTTTTTCTCTCTGGGATCGCACCACACGTGTTCTCTGAAATCTGCAGCTTCTTGCCAGATCCACTTAAACATGTTGGTTTTAAACTGTAAAACCGTGAATGGGATGGTTTCAGGCTAGGAGAGTATCTCTCTTCCCTGATGTTGCTGTAGGAGTTGCAATCAACTGAGGTGTTTGAGTAACAGCCTTGGTTTATCTGGTGTTTGCATTTCCATGGAACTGTCTGTCCACAGAGCCTGCTCCAAAGCCCAATGAAGTCATTCAAGATCTCAAGGGGATTTTCAAATTTTAAATGCCAATGACCACCTGGTGGTAGGGAAAGATGATTGTCCCTTTTTCATATGGGGAAACTAAAGCACCAAGAGTTTAAATGGCTTGCCCAAGGTCACATAGGACTCTGGCGGTGGGGCCAAAAATAGAAGCCAGCTATCGAGTCCCAGTCATGGCTGCAGCCACAAGATCATCCTTCCTCCCCTAAGCACAGTCAAAATGCAAAAGCCTGTTGCAATATGACACAGAACCTAGCAACACAATAGCAGGGGGTCCTCCCCCGCCCATTGGACAGTACATCACTGAAAATAAAAGGAATTTGTTCCACCCTAACAATTGTCAGTGATGGGGAAGCTTTGGTTGACAGTGCCCAAGACTGTGGAAAACCACATAAAATATTCAGCATGTCTGTAACCCAGAGCCATGCAAGCTATCCGCTATCCCACATAAATATACCATCCTCAGTCTTGCGTAACTGAAGAGACAGTGGGCCGGATCCAGAGTCTCTATGAATGGGAGTAGCTCCTTGCAGTCAATGCAGCTGCATCCCTTTATTTCAGCTGGTGATCTGGACCACTCTGTTTTCACAAACAGTAACAACACGGTGCTATTGTGATCTCAGTATCAGCATTCTAGATAGGATTATCTTGGATATCCCTTGACATTTTCTGGGCACGTTCACTTGTAAGACCTTCAGTAGCATGTAAACACTAGAGCTGGCTGGGAAGTGACCTTTTTAAACCACCAAAAACTTCAATTAAAACAATTGTTTTTCATATAATGTTCGGGTATTTGTCAAAAAACTTGAAAATCAATCCCTCCCTTCCCGCCCCTTTTCAGCTTTTTGAAGAAAGTGGAAACATTTCCATGAACATTTCCACTTAGTTAAAGAGCCATTTTCCATCAGGAAAAAATGGGGAGGTTGATGGAAAATTTTCAGATGGCTCTAATAAATATCTTTAGAGTGATCACAAGGACTCAAATAATGATCTATTCAAAGGTAGCAGCCACAGGGAAACACACAGACACACCTGGAAATCTGAAAAAAGAAAAAGAGCAAAACCCAGAAGTTAGTTTAAGTTGTCACCATGTGAGCAGTGTTTGAAATCTTCTGTGTTTGAGAAGACTGGCACAATCTTGTTACATTTTGAGAAAAAATAATAGGATTCCCTGCTTACCTAATGCTTTTCATTCAGCGTTGTCAAAGTGCTTTACAAAGTTTCATTATCCCCTTTTTACAAAGGGGAAACAAAAGCACCAAGAAATAAATTAACTTGCCAAAAATTTCCTACCCAGGAATAGAAACTAGATCCTTGGAATTCCAATCTAGGACTGGGCCGCACCAAGATCTTGACTTTGATGCTACTGGCATAATTGAAAATAAAAGGAATTTGTTCCACCCTAACAATTGTCGGTGGTGGGGGAGCTTTGGTTGGCAGTACCCAAGACTACATTTGTAGGTGCTGGAGGACAGGGTGTTCCCAGTAACTTTCCCTAGTCTCTGGAATTCACTCTTCAGGGAGATGCCAAAGCCATGAGGCTTGCCTCATTTAGGGTGTATTGTAAGATTGGTCTTTTTCTTGAGGTTTACTCCTGATATCTTAGCAACCCAGCCAGGTGCATAGTTATCTCCTAGGACTGTTCTCGTTCACGGGAGCAGTGTTGGATATTTGGAGAGGGGGAGAATGGAGAACTGGTTCCTGATTTAGGGTGTATTGTCTTCGGTTACCTCTTTTTTGTATATATGCAGCATTCAATGGATGGCCAGGTTTGGGATTGGAAAGCAGTGCATGTAGAAGTAGCGGGCCTTTCTTGAGGAAGGTGAGCAAAGATAATCTGTTAAGCCCAGGTGGTCATATTCCATGCTATCAGTTTCCTGCCATTGCTTAGGTGGGGACCCAGTCACTGTTCTTCTCTTCCTATGTTTGCTTTTCATACTAGGAATCCCTAAAGTCTGTCTGTTATAGCCCCCAAGAGCTGTTGTCCGTACAAGAACTGTGTGAAACCTGGTGGCTTTGTTTCCTGGATACTTCTTTTGGCAGGCAGTGTGGTTCCCTGGATGCATCTTGGCCTGACCTAGGAGACTAGTGTTCTGTTCTTAGTACTAATATTCTGTAGGCCAAGTGACTTGGCCTTTCTTCTCCTTCCCTTCCTTCCTCAGTCTAATCTGTTGAAAACTGTGTTTGGGCAACTTTCTCTCACTAGCACTTTACGCTATGCCTAGCACAATGGAGCCATGAGCTCAGTTGGCACATGTAGGTTCTGCTTTTAAACCAGTACCAACTCTTTATTTATAGTTGTATGAACCTTTTCCTTCTGTTTTAATCAGGATGAGACCTACTCTACCTTCCTATCTCCAGACCTGTCGTTTTACAGGTCACCCATCACTGCAATATCTGAATTCTGCACCCCAACCTAAGATTTCCTTTGAATGTTGGGTTTGAGCGAAATGCCAAAGGGTTTTGTATGAAAATTATGAAACGTTGCTCATTTCTCATGACACTGCTGTACACTAATATATTTAGCCCAAGCTCACCTGAAACCAAGCCCTGACTCACTTTCATGGTTTCCATACTTGAGCAGTCCTTTTGCTGAATCTGAGATAAATGTCAAGTTTGTAATGAAATGCAGAGCCCGGCAAATTCTTCGTTCCCTTAGATTTCACAGGGAACACTTCCTGCAGCGCTGGCAGCTAATATTAAAAACTGTTTACTGCTAACCAAATACTAATGCCTTGCACTTCAAGAGCCCCTTTGATCTGAAGATCTCATAGTATTTTACAAACGTTAATGAATTATGCCTCACCCCACACCCATGTTCCAGATGAAGAAGCAGATCTGGAGAGTGCTGATGAGGGCTAGGCAAAACCAGGGATTTCTGTCCCGTGGGAAATTAATATCCTTTTTTTTCACCCAATAAGAAGTTAAACAATCTTTCAATTCAGAAACATCAAAATGTTTTGGTTCAAGTCTTAACAGCTTCTGCTTATCATGCCTCAGTGCCTCATGGAAGATGTAGCGTGTGTGAATCGTGCCCTCCTTATTCTTTCCTGTGGAGTGAACTACCTGGCTGGACTACATCTCCCATGATGCAATGCAGTCATGTGACTCCCATATTGCAGTACTTGAGGAGAGACCGTGGTCAAGGAGCCTGGTCCATACGAGAGAACGGGGCATGACACACTGAAACTATAACACCCACTAGTCACTGCTGCAGCTTAGGCAGATGCAGTTTAATGTTGTACTTGCTCAAAACAAAAATGTTTCATTTCATTTTTTCTGATTGGCAAAATTTTGACACAAATTTAAATTTGACCCTTGGGAAATTTTCAAATGTGCAGAAACTTCATTTTCGATGGAAGAATAATTTTAATGGAAAATTTCTAATGAGATCTAGTGCTGGCGCTGGGGAGTCAGTCCTGCCAGATTCTTAGAGCCCTGAGTTCCTATTGACTGCACCTCTAGTTTCTTGGCGCTTTGCAGCACCAGGCCTCTTCTGAGCAGCTACAACTTCCACTGAGGTTAGTGGGAATCTGGGGTGCTCGGCAGGAGTGAAGGTTCAGCTAGTTGGTATAATCACTGGAATTGTTTTAGAAGATTGTACTGCTGACGTGCTGATCCATGACAAGGCAACACACTGAGGTCCCTCTCTGAAAACCTGAGACTCCATCAAAGGAGAGGCCACGGGAGCTGTTTTACTAACAGAACTTGGCATCAGCATTTTACAACCCTTAGGTCTTTAACAGAGTATATGGCCCAATTCCTCAGCCCTTCCTCAAGACGGCTGCTTGCAGGATTAGGCCACTATTCCATTACAAAGAAAGGGAGATAAACTGTTCAGATTTGATCTTAGAGCACTCACACTGCAATAGCGCTGGGAGTGGGAATAAGACCCATTTTTTCTTCCACTAGCCCTCTGGCTCAATATCATGCACTGGGGAATTTACCAGACTGGATCAGAGCTGAAGTCTCTCAACTCTAGCAGCCTATCTCTGACAGTGACCAGTACCTGACGCTTTGGAGAAAGGTAAAAGAACCACACAGTAGACTGATGTGGGATAATCTGTCTTCCTCACCTTGATTGCTGAGAGATTGGCTGACATCCTGAAACCAAAGTGTGAGAACAAAAACCTGCCGTAGCAGAAAGGTGAATGATTTCCGTTGTGAATGCTTGAGGTGGTGGTTATTTTTCTGCCTACTCCCGCAAGATCTGATGAGTGAGGTAATACTTTTTATAGGACGAGCTTCTGTTGGGGAGAGAGACAAGAGACTGAAATTGATCCAATAAAAGATAACACCTCGCTCGACTTGTCTCTCTAATATCCTGGGACTGATACAGCTCCAACCACACTGCATACGGGATCTGATGACATTTCTCCCCGATTCTTCATCAGATGACAAGGTTTAGAGGCTCACATCTCCTTGGGATACATCTCTTTCTGGGACACCAATTTCCCTTCATGTTTCTCATTAGCTTTTCCCTCTGTGCAAGCTCAGGAGTGAAAAATCTGGAGAATTTAATGGAAGCATTAGTGGAACCGAAAGCCCAGCCAATTCTCCAGTTTGGCCAGTTAACCAAAAGTCCCCATGAGACAGGCTTCTGCTTTACTCCCTCCCTCGCATGTTTTGTGGTAATCCTTTGATGTGAGTCATCGTTTTTATCTATACAAAGAGAAGCTTTAAAATGCCTTAAGTGAGGTATTTTTCCAGTACTTTAGCACTAATTAGTCATTAAGGCACCAGGATCAAAGGGTGGGAAGGGAAGCACAACTTGGGTAGGTTCTTATAATCATATAGTGGCCAATTTCCTCCCACCCCATCCTCCCCCAAATACAAATATTGTGTGCTTTTTAAATACAATACCGGAGAGAGAATAACTTCATTCAAAGATGGTAGTCTTGATTTTCTTTTAGAAATAAGTCAGTGTTTTGAATCTTTATGAAGAATGCAGTGTCAGGCCGCTCAGTAGAAGATTTATTATTGTTTATAACACTTTAACTTCTGGAGGTGTCAATGTACCAGGCACATGCATACATAATAAGAAACAGGAGCCCCTGCCCTTAAAAGTTTGCAACTTGGTTAGACAAAACAAGCAAAGGGTGAGAGACAGCAAGTCACAGTAGCTAGCTTCACTTTAGAGAGGGAGAACTCAGGTACAGAAAGAATAAGGGTAATTATTTTTGTGTCTAAATGACTTAGGAGCCTAAAGCCCATTTTCAAAAATTATTTAGGAGCTTACATCTCATTGAAAGTCATTAGGCCATAGGGTCCAAAGTGCCTAAATCACTTCTGAAAATGGGACTGGGGATCCTTAGTCATTTTGATCCTTTTGAAAATTTTACCCTAAGAGTCGGTCTTTGCTGCAGGGTTAGCTGGGGCTCTTACCTGGGTGTTGCCCTTAACCTCTCTCCCATTCACCCACAAGAACCTCCCACCCATGTTTAATGGAGCTTTAAACCCAGGCTATCTGGCCCTGCTGGGAATATGGTTTAGAGCAGTGATGCCCAGCCTTTTTACGCAGAAGGACATCTTACACCTAAGCACAACCTTGTGTGAGCCAAACAGATTCTACATATCTGGACACGTTTTAAAGTCACCTGCACTGATTTATATGTTAAGTTCTGCTTGTTTCATATGCATTTAGATAGGCTGATTCTACATACAATATTGACTGTTTACACACGTGGAAACTAAAATGATGTAAACGTGATGTCAAACCATGAAAGAATAGTCCATTAGAATATTGTGTTGAGGCAAGCCCCAGGCCTTATAAAATGGGTGGGTGGGCTGTGTACGGCCCACGGGCCATAGGTTGGGCAGTCCTGGGTTCTGCTGTCACTTAGGCTAGTAACCCTCTCTCTTTGCAGAAGGAAGAGAGGCAACATCACTTGGATGCAGATAGTCCTTCAGTGTCTTCCTACAATTCCCTCGGCATGCCCAGAAGGAGAGACAAGTTCTTCTTTCATGCACTCTTCAAGAACCATGGGATGGCTCAGTTTACTGTAGCATCAAGAGCCGTGGGGTATGGCCCCCCCAAAGTCCTAGCGAGTCATGACACATGAGGGTGAGTGCAGCACTACTGCGGGTGCAGTAACTCGGGTACAGCTTTGCAGTGTGGTGGCTTGGACTCGGGTCAGGCTGGCCCATTCAGGTCTGAGTGTGGATCAACCAGGCTGGCTCAGCAGTGAAGAGATACCCAAAAGGTCTTGCCAAGGTCACACATGGAGTCTGTGTCTAAGCAAGGAAGGGAGCCTGTTCTCCTAAGTCCCAATTCAGTGCCTTAAACAGAAAACCAAGCTTCCTCTTAAGATTTCTGTAGCCTAGTATAAATTCTGCAGCCGTATAAAGATTTGGGATGGGACCAAGGAGCTGTGGAACAATTTGGCAACGGCTCATTCAGCATCTGCGAGAGAAGAACATGTGGAAGGGAAAGGGTATGTCAGTTCATGCTAAATTCAGTAGAACACAAGCCTCGATTTGTCCACGTTTCGATGCGAACATTGGACTCCAGCTGCTGCTGAGAAAAGAACGGGAGCTTTTGTGTGGCTGGGATGCTCCTGGGAAAAAAAAATCAGACTGCAAGAGGACAGATGAGTGGCTGCTAAAATGTTGCAGCAAGGCATGTTTTGCTGTACTGGGGAAAACACAGATTAAAACTGAAATATTATTACCTATAACAAGAAGCCCGGGAAAGCCTCTGTGGGAGAGGATGGCGTGAAGCCAGCATGCCTGGGGAAAGGTGGCTCTGCAACTTTAAGGAGCAACAGGGCAAGTCAGGCCTAAGCTGGCGACAGAAGCAACAAAATATCTGTTCAAATTAGTGGAGAATAATGGTTGTCCTAGAAACCGATGGAATGGAACAATAGTATTTCCAGCAACAGCATTTTGCAGAATATTGGAGGATTGAAAAGGCCATTATTCCCTTTAAAAAATGATTTACTTTTTTCATGTGGGCGGCCCAAGATTTGGAAGTGTGGGCTCTTGTCCAGCTTCTCATTCTGACCTAGATTTTGATCTCATTTTTTCCCTTACCTTCTACTTAGCTGGCTACTCTATCTCATAGACATGGATATAATCTATATAACATTTGTGTTTCACATCAGTGTTACTTTCTTGTTTTATGGGGTTTTGAAGAGAGAGATTTAAATATTTAAATGACATTAACTGTACATTTTAAAAAATAATCATACGAAATCTGCTGGACTACTTTTGTAAACTAAAAAAAAATCCCTCGGTATTCACAAATAGCAAAGCATTGAAGAGTGATTTAGAAAAGTCAAGCCCTCATCTTCTCCCAGTGGAAAGTATCCACTGTATAACTAGTTTTACACAACTGGGGAAACTTTGTGTACAAGTGCAGTTTTGAAGTCTAGCTCAGGGTATTATTGGTATTAGAGTAACATCTAGAGGTCACAAGCAGGATCTGGCATCCTTTGTGCTGTGTGAAGTGTGTGTAAAGGACAGTCTCCGCCCAGAAGAACTTGCATTCCAGATAGGCAAAGGGTCAAAGGGTGGGAAAAAAGTGAGGTGTATTGGCCCCCTTTTACAGTGTGAACTCAGTGGGGCTATTCTGATTTACACCAGCTGAGGATCTGACCCTCTGTTTCCCCCATCCTTTTTTTAGGTGACAAAGAGAGACGTGCCAAAGTCTGGGCTGCAGAGAGGCACCTATCTCTGCATAGTGAGCCATGATGCGGTGGATATAAGTTCTCCTTCACTTAACTTGCCCGTGGGGCCCGATCCAGTAGATGTGCGTAGTCTGCCTAGAAATCCAAGCAGCCGCTGCAGGTGCTACCACTGTTGCTTCCTTATAACCTTTAGCCAAGTGACCAGGGTATTATAGGCATGTAGGTGGGTGTGGCTCTCCCTCACTGTCCGTCTCCAAGGGAGGCCATGCCCCTTTGCTAAAGTAAATATTGCCATTCCTTCTGTCTTTGTTAGCCTATGAAAAAATGAATATTAGTGGACTCCCACTAGACATGCATCCTTCAGGTATACTGTGTGAGGAAGATGAATTCATATGTTTATCCTATTTGATGATCCAAAAAGAATGCCTCAGGAATGTTTCATCCCTCAGTAATTTTGATAACTTCTCCTGGCAACAAAAAAGGGGAGGTAACAAACTGGTATTTTGAAAGACTATGAAACCTAGACCGCCCTTTTTTTTCATGGCTAATGGGCATATGGTGGACTTCGCTGCATGGCTCTGCGCTTCAGCTGTGACTTGAGAAAACAACCTTGTGGGATACTAATTCTGTCCTTGGTTTCTTTCTTGTACCGAATACTTCCAGCTGTGCCTTAAATTTGTGCCAGATGGATGATGGTTTTATGATGTGATATTGTGAGGAAGTCTGGACTGAATACAGTCTGGGCTGCTCCTTTAATGCAACGGAGAGGATTTGTTTGGGGAAACATGAGCTATTTATTTGGAACCTCAATGGGACATTGTCCTCTGAATAAATTAATCCTGAGTTTACCGTGGTGGATAAAGATTACTGAGCCCTATTGGGCCCAGCAGCGGATAGAGAAGAGCAAAAAGCTTCTCCGAGTGCTCTGACATATTCTAATTTTGGCCAGAGCCTTTAAACTCACTCTCAATTGTATGTTTTTGAGTGAAAAAGATATAATGATTGGTTGTTCTTCTAAGCACATACAGAATATATACACAAGTATATACACAGCTCGAGAGGCAACCTCTCCCCTACTGTCTAAATGACAAGACAGGCAAAGGAAGGATTATTGCCATCCTCCTTGGAGAGAGAATTGGGTCACAGAGAAATTACCTGACTTGCCCAAGGTGAAGGAAAAATGCTATGGCAGAAAAATACTATGGAAATGGAACCAGTCTAGTGTATGAATCCACTCAAGTGCATAATACCAGTCCTGTGCGTTAGTTGCAAGGCTATCTTGCTGATCATCTGAAACCGAAAACGCTTTGAGGACACTTCCATCACTTTCATTAACTAAAGTGCACAGAGTCCAGCCAAACAACATGAAAAATGGAACACGATTTTTTCTGCCTACAGGGATTTTCGATTGTTAAAATGTGCTATGTGCAGAGAGCTAAGATAATTGTACATTATGTTAATCTAAAAATATTAATAAATTATCAGTTAAAATGCCCAGAAATCTCTAGGCAATATTTAGGTAGCCTTTATGAAGGCTCAGCTGATGTAAATGAGTATAGCTCCATTGAATTTGGCTCTGAAACTCAAATTGTCGTCATCTTCCCTCCTGTATTCTTGACGTTGGTAAAAGAATATGCTCAGAGGTGAGGCTCTCTTTTCTTATTTCATGTTGGATTCCCAATAAGAGCCCAGGTACTTGCCTGAATCCATGTCTTGTCATCTCCGATTATACAGGCCGTATAAAGAAACTTGAAAAGAGTGATCTATTTAGTTTATCAAAGATAGAATTAACGGGGTGCTTACAGGATCCTTTAATCAAGCAGACAAAGGCATAACATTAAAAGCTTGTGGCTGGAAGTTGAAATGAGAAATACTCAAACTGGAAATAAGGCACAACTTTTGAAGATACTATCTTCACTTCAGAAAGGGGTGTGGGTTTCGTGGTTTTACTTTTGGGTTGTTTTTTAACAGAGAGATGACTAACATGCCATAGTTATCTTTGTACCATCCTAAATGGGGAGAAGGTGCTGTGGTGTTTAGCACAAGGTAGCAAGGTTAGGTCAGTACTCTGGCCACGCTTTACCTCACGGTAAAGCTATAGCGCCTTGTCTTCACAAGGTTTTACAGCAGGATAGCTAACACACCATAGTCGTCTTCTGGTTTTTTTAAAAAAAGACAAACACATAAGCCCTTTTATTTCAGTGCAAACATAGCCTTAGGATACGTCTATACTACCCGCCACATCGGCGGGTAGTGTTCGATGTATCAGGGATTGATTTTATCACGTCTTATCTAGACATGATAAATCATTCCCCGAACGTGCTCCCCGTCGACTCCAGAACTCTAGCTCTGCAAGAGGAGTAAGTCGAGTTGATGGGGGAGCCGCTGTGGTCAACTCGCCGTCGTGAGGATGTCCAGGTAAGTCGAACTAAGATACTTCGACTTCAGCTACATGAATAGCATAGCTGAAGTTGTGTATCTTAGTTTGAACCCCCCCGCCGCGGGCTAGCCCAGGCCTAAGACTGAGGTATTTAACCACAGATACAGCTTTGGGTGGGGTAGAATCTTCACCACCTGATGTTTTAAAATCAAAATTGGATGCCTCTCTAAAAGATATGGACTAGTTTAATCACTAGTTATTGTGGTAGACGAGAGAATGACTGGAAAAAATTTATGGCTTGGGTTGTGAAGGTGGTCAGATTATATGATCATACAGGGCCACTGCACTGAGGAGAAAAACAAATTCAATACCACCCTCCAAGATAAACACTTGCTATATTCTTACATTATAAATGAGGCTCTTTTTGCATATTTTTTATTTCCTCCCTCCCCTCCCCCGACTCACCTGCTTGGCAGAGTAAGGGCTGTGACAAACCCAGAGAGAATAGGGCTCAGATCCTCAAAGGTATTTGGGAACCTAACATCTATCGATTTCAATGGGAGTTAAGCGCCTCAATACCTTTTGAGAATCTGGGCCTAAGTGTCTTGCCCAGAGTGCTGCTGTCACAGACTTGTATAGTGGAGAGCTGGGACGCTGCCCAAGTCCCTGTTAGAGCATGGGAGAGGAAGATGTGGCAATCAGATTATCATTTTCCTGTCTGTTTCAGGTACAAAGAATTGGGTCACAATTTTTGCCCTGGCTCCAAAGAGTGAGTTTATTCAATTGAAGAGCATTCCCTACCTCTTTTGATATGCAGCAGTCATAGAATCATAGGACTGGAAGGGCCCTTGAGAGGTCATCTAGTCCAGCGGTCCTCAAAGTTTTTTGGCTGCGGCTCCTTTCCACTATGCGGCATCCGCTTGCAGCCCCCCGGGGTATGTCCACTGAAATGCTGCTGAACAGAAAGCTTCTGTTTTCTGCGGCAGCATTTCGGTGGTCCAAAATAGACCACTGCCGATTTCGGCGGTCTCCACGGGATTGGTGGCAGCAGCGCCGGGGTCTCGCGCACCCCTGGGGGTGCGCGCACCCCACTTTGAAGACCACTGATCTAGTCAAGTCCCCTGAACTCATGGCAGGATTAATATTATCTCATTCCTGACAGATGTTTGTCTAACCTGCTCTTAAAATCTCCAGTGATGGAGATTCTACCACTTCCCTAGGCAATTTATTCCGGTGCTTAACCACCGTGACAGTTGGGAAGTTTTTCCTAAAGTCTAACCTAAACCGCCCTTGCTGCAACTTAAACCCATTGCTACTTGTCCTATTCTCAGAGGTTAAGGGCTTGTCTTCACTAGCGCGGGGAGAGATCGATCTTATGGTGATTGATTTATCGCATCTCGTCAGGACGCGATAAATCGATTGCCAGAGGCGCCCCGTCAACTCCGTAACTCCAGCTCGCCAAAAGGCGCAAGCTGGAGTCGACGGGGGAGTGTGCCGCCGACCACTGCTGCCGTGAGGACGGCAGGTAAGTCGGCTATAGATACGCCAATTTCAGCTACGTTATTAACGTAGCTGAAATTGCGTATCTACAGTCGATCCCCCGCCCTAGTGAGGACCAGCCCTAAGAAGAACAATTTATCTCTCTCCTCCTTGTAACAACCTTTTATGTACTTGAAAACTGTTATTGTGTCCCCTCTCAGTCTTCTCTTTTTCAGAATAAACAAACCCAGTTTTTTCAATCTTCCCTCATAGGACATATTTTCTAGACCTTTAATAATTTTTTATTGCTCTTCTCTGGACTTTCTCCACTTTGTCCACAACTTTCCTGAAATGTGGTGCCCAGAACTGAACTCAGTACTCCAGCTGAGGCCTAATCAGCACAGAGTAGAGCGGAAGAATTACTTCTCGCGTCTTGCTTACAGCACTTCTGCTAATACATCCCAGAATGCTGTTCACTTTTTCCCCCAACAGTGTTACACTGTTGACTCAGATTTAGCTTGTGATCCACTATGACCCCCAGATCCCTTTCCGCAGTACTCCTTCCTAGGCAGTCATTTCCCATTTTGTATAGGTGCAACTGATTGTTCCTTCCTAAATGGAGTACTTTGCATTTGTCCTAATTGAATTTCATCCTACTTACTTCAGACCATTTCTCCAGTTTGTTGCAAATGAGCTGGACAATCACAGGTGAAAATTCCCAGACAGGCTATCATGTATATTTGCTCCCCTTCTGAAATGCATGTCTAGACAAGTGATGGGTGAACCTCAAATGGGATGGTTGCATATTTGAAACATAGCTGAACTTATCCCATCATCCTGGGGTCTCTGGTAATAGGACTGGAAAACTCAGGAGAGCAAGTTTTCTCATGAGATTGCTGGTTCAAAGTTACCTCAAGAATGGGCCTTTCTTGTAATATTTTGGTATTTGGGTTTGTGATCCCACACAAAGCCAGGAAGTGCAGGGGGATATGAAATGTAAAAAACAACACAACAGAAAAAAACACTGCTCTATTTCAAACCTCAGGGAAAAAAACCACTTAAGTTCAAGAGACGGACAAATATTTGGCTCACTTGTTTTTAACCTCATCTAAATCAGTGAATAACTCTCAGTAGCACGTTGTCACATTGTCATCCAGTCTGAATTTTGTAGTCCTGTAATACAGAGGCAGCTATGAAATTTTACTTGTTAAAGTCTCTCTAACATTTTTAGATCCTGATCCTGTTACAGTTCCACGCTGTTAGATCTTTGCACCTGTCTAAAACCCCACTGAAGGCAAAAGCAAAGCCCTGTCTGGAACATCACTAGAGTTGTGGGGTTTGGCTTGGTTCTTTTCTTAAGCTACAACAGTGAAATGCTACATCAGAAGAGGATCACTCTAATAGTTAATTTTTTAAAGCTATATTAGCTGTGCCTGTCCCAAAATGGAGATGTGAACACAGCAAAGGTTGTGGAAGCTGCATGCAATATGGTCCAAAATCCACAAACTTGGGCTGATTCTTTCCTTGGGCCGGTGCCCACACACAGTAAGGATCTTAGATGAACCAAAGTGCCTAACTTAGTGTGGGAGCTGAGGTCTAGTTGCAATAAATTACATAGGGGCAGGAAGGAAGAGTGAAAATCAGTGGTTTCAGCTACCTAATGGTTCATTTTTGTTCTTGTTTTTCAGTTAGCAATCTGTAAAAATTATTGCAAAATGAGACTCCTCTCTCCAGAGTCAATAATATTCCCTGTGCCAGGTGGTGTAATAATTCAAAAAAAAGGGCAGACCTTGGAGGGAATTAGATTGGTTTAGGAAGTAGACTCCCAAACTCCAGTCGCTGCAGCTGATTCTTCACTGCTAAAGGTCGGGTAAGTGGCGGGCTAATATTACAGTTCCATAATAACACTGGAAGACTGTAATTTTTATTCCATTTGCATTTTAAAATGAAAAAAAGTATTTCTTTGGCTTGGTAAATTCCATGAAACCTTCCCACCTCTGTTTCCATTTGAACATAAAAATAGAAACAGTCTAGTTAATCTCTTGTTTCCAAGCTGGCCAGTAAAGGTTTCTGTGTTGGTTGTTAGCACTATAGTTTATTAAAAGACAGCTTAGTTAAGTCAGAATTTTATTTTGCTACATTTGTTTCTAATCTCTTAAATACCCAATGCTAGATCTTCAGCTGGGATAAACGGGCATCATCCCAGCTGCTCTAGAGAAAACAAACCAGAGCTGTTACTGGTGTCAATTTTCAAGTTAATGGTTGTAGGCCGGTTGACTCCAATACAGGATCTGGGACCTGTTCTTTAAGGTAGCCAGTCAAGTTCTGATTCTTACTTTTATTAAGGCTTACTCATGATGCCGTTAGACAGGCAAGGGTGCCATAGTCGCTGGAACTTCCTACTGAGCAGAACCAGCACTTATTCCTGACTAATTTTCCCCAGCAGCACAGCATGAGAATATTAGCTTTCATCTAAGAGCAGATCAAAATGATTTTTCAGAGAATTATTAAAAAGAATCCTCCAAACCTTCAGGCCTTCAAGCAGACCCCTTGAAACTCTGCTGCAGATAATCTGTGATCAGTTAACATGGAATGCTCTGGTAAGGACAGAACTCATCAGTTCTTTGGAGACCTCTGTTTGCTTTGACTCTCAGCAGACAAGGATACTTCTGATGACTCTAGACAGTCTATTTGTTCTGGAAAAGTGGGGATAACACAAAGAAATATTTCCGTCTCCTAGGCAGAAGCTAATTCCCAGAACAAAATAAACAGGTTCTCTTTACGGAGGTTGCAAACGCATGAAATTCTTTAAGGAAGGTGAAGAGTAGATGTATGCGCTAATCTTCCTCACTCTGAGGGAAGGGTGCGTATTATAGAAAGCAGGGTTAAAATTCTCATCGCGTGTTTCACAGAGCCTCTCGCTGCCTCCCCCATTCACAGCCCTGAGCTTCAGCCCTGTGAGGGACGCACCAGGCCTCAGGGCTTTTGCCCTGCAGGTTTGAAAATACTGACCAGAACTCCGCTCTGGACAGCTCCTGCTGAATTTAAGCCATCAGAGGTACAGACATAGCCGCTGTGAAAGTAGCTGGCACACTGAAACGTCTCTGCTTGATTTGGGCACACTCAATGTGTGCCTGCCCCCCCCCCCCCCCGCCAGGGAGTACGTTCTTGCCAGGCCCAATGTTCAACCTGGTGGTGCGTGCCCTTGGGGATTGTAAAGATTGCTCTGTAGGATGTAGAAAAGAACATGCTTCAAGGCACAAGTATGTGTGTAAAAGAACATGATTCAAAGTGTGTGTGTGTGTGTGTGTAAAATAACATAGTTCAAGGCGTGTGTGTATGTGTAAAACAACATTCTTCAAGGTGTGTGTGTGTGTAAAAGAACATGCTTCAAGGCGTGTGTGTGTGTGTGTGTGTGTGTGTGTGTGTGAGACTGATCATCCAGAAATGTGTTCCTTAGTGTTAGCAAGTCTATAGCTGAGACTTTCAGGAGAAAGGGAGGTTTGCAGGGACCATTTGCACATCTCTCTAAAAATAAAGGATGGCAGTTAGGCAGCTATTTCCCTCTCTCCAGGTGAGTGAAATAAAACAGGCTCACTGAACCAGGGGGCATGGATCAGTGGGAGGGTTTCAGTAGGGTTTCCTTTGCCACTGGGTTAGTAATGTAATGTGCTAGACCAGGGGTCTCCAGACTTTTTGAGACGAGGGCCATATTAGATTTTTGAAGGGGCTTTGCAGGCCGCTGCCGTGACCCCCAGCCCTTTGCTCCTCTGGCCATGCCACAGAGGCCCTCACCCCTTTCCTCCTCCAGCCACGCCACTCCCACAACCCCTCTTCCCCCGCTTTGCTCCTCCAGCCGCACCACGGGGGCACTCACCCTTCCACACATGGGGCTACCAGCAGCAGCTCATGAGGGGGGCGGGCAGCATCGGCTTCTCCATGTGCCTGCTCAGCTGGAGCTGGGAGGCCGGACAAATCGATGCCGCGGGCCGGATCTGGCCCCCAGGCATAGTTTGGAGACCCCTGTGCTAGACAGACCAAAATCAGAACTTGATATTGTAGATTTCAGTTGGAAATAGTTCACTCCCCAGAGCTATGGAGTGACATTTTCATAAGTCCCATCTTCAAAAGAGGCATAGGATCAGTCCGCTCTGCGGTCAGTGGTGTTACTGATACCTGAGCCTAGCTTGGATCTAGCTAGCTTAGATAACAACAGTGAACCCGAAACAGTGCAGGCAGTGTTATGGGGCTTTACAAGTCCCCCGCTTCCTCCGCCCCGGGACCCTGGGTATGTAGTCATGCAGCTGTCCTATGCTGTTGTGGCCTTGCTGCTGGGATTATTCGAATGAGCCAAAGCAAAGGTAGCTTGGGTACATGTGCTGCAGTCAGACCTTTCAGAGTGTGGTGCAGACATGTGAGCTCAAAATCTGTGGACTTCTAATGAGACTGAGGACTTGTCTACATTTGAAACGCTACAGCAGCAGCACAGGACCGGTGCAACCACTAGGTGAATTAGGCAGCCACCTAGGGTGCCAAGTGGTTGGGGGCACCAAAAAGTACGCTTGGGGAGGCGGTGGAGCAGAGGTGAGCTAGGGCAGGGGGACGCGGGGAGGGCCGCCTGCAGCAAGTAAAGGAGGGAGGGCACAGGTAAACCGCTCCCCTCCCCAGCTCACCTTGCTCCGCCTCCTTCCCTGAGCACGCCACCCCCTCTGCTTCTCATCCCCTCCCAGGCTTGCGGTGCCAAACAGCTGATTGGCACCGCAAGCCTGGGAGGTGGGAGAAGTGGAGCGGGGGGAGTTTTTCCTGTATAAGGTGTCCCAGAAGCTGGGAATGAGCAACAGGGAATGGATTACTCGATTTCCTGTTCTGTTCATTCCCTCTCTGGCACCTGGCACTGGCCACTCAGAAGACAGGAGACTGGGCTGGATGGACTTTTGGTCTGACCCAGTAGGGCCGTTCTTATGTTCTTAAGGCAGGGGCTGTCTCATTTCTTCATGTATACACAGCGCTTTGTGTGATGGGGTTGTAAAAGAGTGACTTTCTCCTGGCCTCAGGGCAGCCCTGCGAGTGGCCCTTTGTCAGTTTCCCTCCTGGGCTCCCAGTAAGTCCATACTAGCATATTCTCTAGTCCATCAACAGTTTATTAAACCAAAAACAAGCACAAAAATTCCAAACCAGAAGGCCCACAGCATAGTTCACTTCGGCCCCATGCAATTAATCTTTAAAAACCAAGCTCCGTTCTCACCATCCTGGTGTCTTCTGGCAGATCTGGATTCTTAACAGTCCTCTGTCCCACTGAAAGGACTGCCAGCCCAGCCCTTCCCCCTGGGGCATAACCCTGCTCTTCCTAGGGGGGAATCTGTCATCCTCTCTGCTGGGAATCTCTCACGGCTCCTCTGGGGCCCAGCTCTCTAACAACGAGATGTCAGCGGGGAAGCCCCACTGCTGCTTCCTTTCCTTCAGCCCCCTGTGGCCCTGGCTTGGCGATGCCAGCCAGTAGACATCTTGCTGCTTTCCTGCCTCCACCCTTCCCCCAAGAACCAACTTCCCTCTCTGGCAGCTCTCATCATCTGCCCCGACTCCTGACTGACTCAGTCTTCTTCGAAACAGTGGATCTCACTCAGCTTCTTATAGTTTCCCCGATGCTGCCTCACCCTCTTAATTGCCACAACTGGGAGCAGCTGGACTGGAACAGGAGAGCTCAGCCCTATTTCATTACACAAGCTAGCTACCCTGGTACAGCGTCCCCCATTTGGGGTCCTCCAGATGCTACTCTCATCTAAAAAATAAATGATTGTATTTACTCTTTCCAGAGAGCTTGGATGGGGCATTTGCATTGGAGGCGTCTTCTTCCATTCCACTTCCAGTGTCCCATAATCATAAGAATCAATGACAACAGAATAATCCAGTTTGAGAAGACTTAGATACGAGCGTCTCTCCCTCTTCCGTCTGCTGTCCAGTCGGATATATTATGAGCCTCCTCAGAGCTTCCATCCATGGTATCTATTTTTCCTCAATCACAGACAAGCATAGTTCCAATCAATGAAACACACTTGACTACCCTGACGAGTTATTGCATATGGACAGGGAATGAGTTATGAAGTTTCTTTTGTCATATAGAAAGATTGGCTGCCTTTCTATAGTACTTTGATTGAGAACTGCTACAAAGAAGTCAAGTCTTAGTACTTGTCATAACAACAAAAACTTCAGTGTATTTAATGAATCCCTCTTATACGTTTGTGTAATAGACAGCTATCTACCTTAGGATGGAATCCCACAATGTGAACCTTTCTCCGTTTGAAGCAGGAATCAAATACTGTCTTCTCCTCTCTTTGCAATACTAGCAACACTGATTTCATTTCAATTACAGCCTTTCCAGATTAAGTTACCTGAGTGATCATCATCCAATTATTTGTCCAGATACAAAGAAGCGGCGCAAGAAACTTGTGGGGCAACTTCAAATAGCATGGCAACATTCAGACAACTGACAACTATTTTGTGGAGGTGTTCAGTAATTCTAAAAGATTAGCTAACCATATGTTTTCTTTTTCTTTAAATAAATGTTTTGACACATTTTTTTGTGGAGCGTTAGCTTGACTAAAATAATCCTTGGCCTGATTCTACTCCCATTGTGGTTAATAGCTACATTCCCACTAGCTTCAATGGTGCCGAATTAAGCAGCTGGAGAAGACTGGAGAGCTCTGATTCCATGCTATGCCAAGAGGACAGAATGGTAAAAATCGCCCATACCGCTGTGGCTTTCAACCTTTTTTCATTTCCAGACCCTTACATTTTCGATGGAGGTGTGGACCCCTTTGGAAATCTTAGACGTAGTCTGTGGACCACCAGAGATCCATGGACCACAAGTTGAAAACCACTGCTCTACTGCATGTTGATAGCTAATGTCCTAAGGGAATATTGTATTTCTGAAAAGTGAACAAATATGCAGGGTTCAGTCCTGGACATCTTATACAGGAAAAACTCCCCCTTTTGAAACTTTTTACCAAAAAAAGAAAAGGGTGATGAAAATGATGAAAATGTTCATGAAAATTTCATCTGGTGTTTAAACTTCTCTAGATCAGGCAGAGAATTTTTTGAAATGTGGACGACATATTTAATCCAAATATCTAATTCTGACAAAAAATGGATGACATTTTAATGAACATTTTCATTGAAATATCCTAGTTTTCAACCTGTTCTAATCAAGAGGTATTTCTGCCTGTTTAGGAAGTATAAGACTGAGGTCCACCATAGCCTCATAAATTGAGTGTGAAGATATTCAATACTTGAAGGCAACAACAATTATCATACAATGCATGCTCTGTAGGTCTAATGAAAAGCCCATTCCGGAGGGATAACTGGATTAGTGACCTGTAAGGATCTGTATGGGTACGACCACCGCAGGTCCATGACACTCCCAGAAGTGAACAGGCATACCGTGCAACAGGTTGTGCAGGGGTGTGAAGGAACCCAGAAGATATCCAGTGACATGACAGTGTGGGAAAAGGGCCAGAAAGCACACAACAGCCACATACAGAGGGTGTTAGAGCATATCAGAAACAGGAAGTATCCAAAATAGGGCCCCCAGGGAACACCTCAGAAGTACACAACTTCCTAGTACTTATGCAAATTCTTTTGCTCAGTATACCCTAGGTTTGACCGCTATTGCTGAACCACTTAGAGACTGACTCACAAAGGAATGACATGGATTTGGGACCATAGAGAGGTGGCAACGTTTCATGAGATAAGGAAATGGCAAGTCAATGCCAGTACACTAGCATATTTCACATTGGAATGATAGTTGATGCTAGTCCAGTAGGGTTAGGGGCTATACTGGCCCAGGATCAAGGGATGGGCTCTTACAATCTCTTATGCAAACAGGATGCTTTCAAATGCAGAGCGTTTATGCTCCCGAAAAGCAGACATTTTGAGGCTAAGATAACATTAATGATAGATGTCAAGCCAGTTCCCGCCCTTCTCAAACCAGGAGGCCAGGTTGCCACAAGGATGACAGAGCAAGCTACCTTCAGCGTTTGAACCAAATCCTGGTGGCTTGCTGGGGAAGCATGGGAATCAAGAAAGCACAGAAAATTCAGCCCTATAACTGGAGCATTCGTCCATGGTAAATAGAGAATTTTCCATAGATGAACCATGGAAATTCGGTCTTGGAGGGATGAGGAAGGAGTACCAACATGCAGACTGTATGAGATGCAAGTGTGGGTGACCCTACTGGGTAAGAAATTCCCTCAAATATCTACAAGATTTTGTATTGAATTAAAGGAAGGGGTACAGCAGGTGGTAATTGAGGGTAGAAGGGCAAGGAAGAAAAGAAGATGGCTTTGGGATGTATGGCCACTGGGAGGCATTCATGGAGAGAGGACTGTTCTCTCAGGATGGACTTCATCTGAGTAGAGAAGGAAATAGACTTTTAGGATGAAGGCTGGGCACAACTGATTAAGAGAGCTTTAAACTAGGAATTAAACTAGGTGGTTGGGAGATATCTCCATGCTGGATTTTACCATTGAGAGGGAAGAAAATGAAGTAAGAAAGGATACAGCTGTGGGTAGGAGAATGGACATAAGGAGAAAGGGCAGTGTGGATACCAGTCTAATAGGTCATACTGGCAGTAGAATGTCCATGCCTAATCGGGTAAAGAATGTGATTGAGGGCAAATAGCAAAAATAAAGATGTTTGTACACCAATGTGAGGAACCTAGGTAACAAAATGGAGGAACTAGAACTACGGGTGCAGGAAGTGAAACCAGATATTATAGGGATAACAGAAATATGGTAGAATAGTAGTCATGACTGGAGTACAGTTATTGAAGGGCATGTGCTGTTTAGGAAAGACAGAAATAAAGGTAAAGGTGGTGAGGTGGCATTATATATAAATGATGAAATAGACTGTAAAGAAATAAGAAGCAATGGAATGGATAAGACCGAGTCCATCTGGGCAAAAATCACATTGGGGAAGAAAACTACTAAAGCTTCCCCTGGGATAGTGCTTGGGGTGTGCTATAGACTGCCGGGATCTAATTTGGATATGGATAGAGACCTCTTTAATGTTTTTAATGAAGTAAATACTAATGGGAACTGTGTGATCATGGGATACTTTAACTTCCCAGATATAGACTGGAGGACAAGTGCTAGTAATAATAATAAGGCTCAGATTTTCCTGGATGAGATAGCTGATGGATTCCTTCATCAAGTAGTTGCTGAATCAACAAGAGGGGATGCCATTTTAGATTTGGTTTTGGTGAGTAGTGAGAACCTCATAGAAGAAATGGTTATAGAAGAAATGACAACCTTGGTTCGAGCTCATTCAGTTTGAACTGAATGGAAGGATAAACAAAAATAGATCTGTGACTAGGATTTTTGATTTCAAAAGGGCTAACTTTAAAAAATTAAGGAAATTAGTTAGGAAAGTGGATTGGACTGGAGAATTTATGGATCTAAAGGTGTAGGAGGCTTGGGATTACTTCAAGTCAAAGTTTCAGAAGCTATCAGAAGCCTGCATCCCAAGAAAGGGTAAAAAATTCATAGGCAGGAGTGGTAGATGAATTGATGGAGTGGTAGATGAGATGATCCAAGGATGGTAGATGGATGATCCAAGCTGGATGAGCTTGATGGAGTGGTAGATGAGATGACCCAAGCTGGATGAGCAAGCATCTCAGGTTATTAAGAAAAAGCAGAAAGCATACAAGGAGTGGAAGATGGGAGGGATCAGCAAGGAAAGCTACCTTACTGAGGTCAGAAGGGCTGGATTGTAAAGTCATAATCCATCTTTTCGTGAATAAAACTCCCACTGGGATTTCCATGTGGGAAGACTGCAGGATCTTCAGAGGAAAGGAAATCTAATCCACTTTGGGTCCCCCTCCCTAATGATCTGAAACCAAGCCATGTTCAGTGAGGACGGAAGAACAAATAGTAGTTAAATGTAAGCGGCCTATGGCTGACACATCCAGGGCTGTGGAATGGAACACATGAAATGTGAGCCAAAGGTTCCCAGTGGCAATTTCCCCAGTTCACCCATTCAACAACGGCAGCGCTCTGGGTGGAGAGAAACAGGCGCGTGTCGGTAGATATGCACATTCCAAAAAATCAGGCCTCCGAGCTGCGACTCTGTGTGCTGAGCATCGCTGTACTTATTCCCTTTAATTTAGAACAAAAACCCAACCCTATGCAATGGCAGTAGGCAGCCCAGTAGTTGTTTTGTTTTCTTTAGATTGGACCTTGTGTTGCAAATGGCAGGAAGCCATGAACCACAAAAATAAAATAATTCTAACCCAAGTGCTAAGTAAGGAAAACAAAGATGGCTCAGCAATTAGCAGCATTATATATGTTAGTACTAAGTAACAACAGATGTCACTGCTCAAGCCCATCGCATTCCTCGCAATCCTTCAGAAACCCAAATTTTTGGACTTTGCTATATGTTACAGTTATCTTGGGTTTGGGAGGACGGTGAAGCCTGTTGGATTGGAGAAATCTGGACATTGCTCATACTGGCTGGGTCTTACCTGCATATACCTCACTGCACTGCATGCTTCTGCTGACTTAACTGGCCAGCATGTGCTGTAAAAGCCTGCTCCGTGAAGACATGCGCGGGCCATGAGTCATTAGCAAGCATGCAAAGCTAATTGGCAAAATACTCATAAAAGATTTTGAAGGTGGGTTAATTACAATTCATTACACTATAAACTGTCCCCAGGCTATTGTTAAAAATGCAGGAGTTTCAAGGTCCAGTATTTTATGATTCATTTCGCCATGTTGTGAGAAACAGACTCTATATCAAACTACATTCATTATAGTTCAGACCACAAAATCTTTATTGGTTTTCCCAACATTCCATCCTTGTTATATGAATTCATATGGACTGCACATTTTTAACAATTGGCAAGAAGTCATGAAATAAAATTTATGATATTTTCTTACCTTATACTCAGTGCAGCCTTAAAAACTGCAAGATCTAATTGCTTTTCCCCCCTCCCTAGTTTAGTGCACGATAACCAATAATATAGGAAATAAATAATAATGCCACCAAACAATAAAGGTTTGATTGTCCCGTGGATCCTACCAGCGAATATTTGACCGAAATTCAGCTCACAGAGAAAACTGATAATGGAGTGGCAATAAAAAGAATTTCCCCTTGTAATAACCCAGGTAACATTTCTGACATATTAGTACAGATTATTTATATTTCTAGATGGATGGTCTTGTAGTTGAGTACTGGACTGGGCCATGGTAGAGCTGGGTTTAATTCCTGACTCGGACACACCATTCCTGCATGCAAATCACTTAAGGTGTTTCAAACAGGACTCCATTTATATGAACTTGGTACCTTTTAGTTTCCTCCAGCAGAGTCTACATGGGGCAGTTAAAGCACAAAGCTTTAGTGCATTCTACAAATCACACACCGATTGTTCAAAGTGCGGCACTGTGTAGACAAGCCCTTAGATATCCACACAGTTTTACTCACATGAGGAAAGTTAGGCATGTGCTTAAGTGTTTGCAGCACTGGGGCCTTTCTCTTGCGATACTTAGGTTCCCCGTCAGTGAAATGGGATAATAATACCACCTTTGAGCAACTTGCCTATTTAGACTGTAAGTTCTTTTAGGGCAGGGACTTTAACTATATATATGTACAGAACCTAGTGCAGTAGGGTCTTGATTTTAGTTATAGCCCCAAAATTCTATTGTACCACACAATGAAAGATAATGATTTAGTTCAATCAAACCCACAAATACCCATTTTTCATAATACATATTTGGGGGAAGGAATTGCTATAGAAGAAATTCAACATCACTATCAATATTTTTTCATGAAAATAATGTTATTTAAAGAATAGACCAAGGGCTTTGGCTCAGTTCATCCCCATTATGGCAGGTTGTGAGTGTAAATTGCAACAGCCTGCATCAGTGGTGCTTATTGGATTCCATGTATCCCACGCCTGAGTGAGGATGGTTGTGTTTACACCACTACTACCCTATAGGCTTATGCTGCATGAAAACGGATTTGGATAGCACTCATCTCCTCTTAGAGGACTCAGTGATGGCCTTCATCAGTGCATCCTTTTCTCCCACCCTGGGCAACTCTGCTCCCTTTTTTGTGCCTTCTCTATATTTAGGGTGATCAGACAGCAACTGTGAAAAATTGGGACAGGGTGTGTGTGTGTGTGTGTGTGTGTGTGTGTGTGTGTGTGTGTTTGTGCGCGCGGGGGGAGGGGCGGGCGGTAATAGGTGCCTATATAAGACAAAGCCCTAAATATCGGGACTGTCCTTCTAAAATTGGAACATCTGGTCACCTTATCTACAGTTCCTTAAGTCCAGCATTAATGATGGATTTTCTGCTTCTGAAGGCCATTGTGTGACACTGACAGAAACCATATTGTATGTATGTATGAGGTTGTGACAAGACAAAGCACACAATTGTTTATTGTTTAACAGTTCAGCCATGCTGATCGTCAATATAAGACCCAAGTAGTTTCTAAACAGATGATTGTTTCAGATGACACTAGGCTACAAAATTCATATCTGGTTTTGAACTTGGCTCAGAGATCAGGGCTGGGTGGATTTTGGATTTTTCTTGGGTCGATTATAAAAAAAGGAAGCAGCCACAAAGTTTGGATCTCGAGTCAGATTCAGATTTCAGAGGTATGTGGTAGAGCTGACCAGGAAATGAATTTCCCCCCCTGGGAAAGCTGTCAATGAAGTGATTTTTAAAAATTTGTTTTAAATGTTGCTCAGCTCCCCCCTCCCATGCTTTTGCCACAATGCTCCATAAAATAAATTACTGTTATTTCCACCAAAACATTTCTTTGAATTTGTGTGTGTGTGGGGAGGAGAGGGGGGGATTATTGAAAAACCTCAAAGCAAAAACATTATCAGTTTTCAGAGGTTTCTTAATGAAAATCCAGAACTTTTTGACAAAAATGGATTCTCCCCACCAAATTCTGTTTAGCTGAAAAGCCGTTTTTCTTTGAAGACATGTTTTAGCCTTGTGACCAACTCTAGTATATGCATCCAGGGTTTTGATTCTGGTCTGTGAACAATTCATGATGGATAAACCTCACAAGATTTAGATTGGTTTCCAATTATCTATTTTGTTGTTGTTGTTGTTATTTATTTATTATTCATATGAGGTAGCACTTAGGCGCCCCTGTCCCAACCAGAACTCCATGGCGCTATGCACTAGTCAAATGCAGAATGAAAAGACAGTTCCTGTCCAAAGAGTTTATATCCTGCTTCCAAACATTATCTGATCTCTTGGGTTTTCAAAACTGGGCTGGCAGTGTGGGTAAGCATTTGGAATTTAGACCACAGTCAGATCTGTGGGTGCTCAGCATCAGGCCACTTATTTGAAGGCATTATATTAGACACCCATGTTTGAATACATTGCCCAGGCTTTGTGTGTGTGTCTGAGAGAGAGAGAGAGAAGTCTAGAATTTCTTGCTACCGTCTAGGATGGACGTACCTTGAGAACAGACTTTGTCAAGGTATTTCAGCTGTGTCAGTGCCATTCCTAGCCAGAACTAACAGTAAGCAAAAATAAAAGTGAAGGGGAAAAAATATTAACCAAACATGTCAAAACCTTCACAAATATTTGGTGTTAGAAACCGGAAGAGGCACAATTGGCAAGCGGTGCTATTTGTTCAAAATGTTTTTGCCCTTCTTATAGTTATTAATCTAAACAAGGTTATTTGTCTTTAAAATAGTAATTTTTCATCACCTCTTTTTAGGGTCATGGCTGTATACGGCACACACAGCTGTAGACTTTAAAAAGGACATTTATTCAGAAGGTATGAACCTCCAGTGTTTCTGAGGTTCAGTTTGGAATATCATCCAACAATTGGGAGTTTTTCCATTGGCTTAAATGGGGCCAGCATTTCATCCATTGTGTTTCTTGGAATATCATCTTCAGTTTGAAAATCAACCTGAAAATTTTATAATATAAGGCTTTTATGGGGGAGTCTGTATACTTCAACTTTTTGACTAGGCCATAAATATCAGACCAGTTTTACTCCTAGTGTTTGATGTGTCTATACCCTGGCTGAAATCAAGACATTGAGAAATGTGGGACCTTGTACCCAACAAAAGCTAATCCAATTCTTATGAATCTCAGCAGAGATTCCAAGGGGAGCTGGTTAAGAAGTCTCCATGGACCATTTTCAAAATTTGGCAGACATTTTTTGAATTTTTGAAAAAGTTCACTCCATCTGTAAATTGACCAAAACACCAGGAAAAATTCATTTGTTGAAAAAAGATCGCCAAAAACATTTTTGTTGAAACTTCAAAAATTTCCAATCAGTTCCAATTCTGAGTTCTCAGCTACTCTGCAAGGCAATTCTTAGTCCAACTCAACTATTTCACCTATCTTATGTTCTTATCTCTAGTATTCTATTGACCACTAATAGCTGTACGCCATATACCGTAGGGGTGTTACTGGAAGTCAAGACCCTGCCACTTTCCCACTGAATAGTTATGTGTCACGGCCCTATGCTTCTTGGTTTTCAGAGATGCTGATCATCTGTCCGCCCTCTCGACCTCTCCGTCCCATACTGTTGTTCTGCCTTTCACTCCACAGGCTGCTGCAGCTCACCGGTGTTGAATATATGTTAGAAACAATATGAAAACATTTAGGGAGAAACCCTGGCCCCATTGAAATTAATGGCAAAACCCCTATTGACTGCAAAGGAGGAATATTTCACCCACAGGTCTTAGAAGATTTCACTGACACACAAATGGAATGGTGTATACTTCTTGCTATTAAAATCACCCATGTTGATTTTAAACTAGACTTAACTAGTGTTCTTTAAAATGCTTGCTCCCTTCTTGTGTTCAGGACACAAGACCCGATCCTGCTCCCATCTAAATAAATAGAAGTGTTGCCAAAAAATTGGATGGAAGTAGCATCAGTTCTACAATGCAAGTTGTTTTTCACAGTGTGTTCAATGTTCAGAAGGACCATACATCTGCCAGGCTATGAGTGTCATGCTCTATTAAATAAAAACGCTGAGTCAAAATTACCTGCCCATTTTCTAGCAGAGTTTCCCTGGCTTTCTATGGGAGTTTTGAGCTAGTAAGAAAACTACAGAATTTTTCTGTTTGCGAGCCAACTCCTGCAGTCACACACAACCCCGATACCTTGTAAACTAGAGTCATAGCTGTCTGATCTTATACCAGGGCTCTAAGAGTACTTGGTGAGTACTCCAAAATTAATTTCTGCTTTCATTAAGGCACTGAACTGGGATGCTGGATAGCTGCACTAATAAAAACACCCAGCTCTTATGTAGCGCTTTTCATCAACAGATCTCAAAACACACTACCAAGATGGTGAATGTCATCACCTCCATTTTACAGAGGAGGAAACTGAAGCTCAGAGAAGAGAAGTCACTTGCCTAAGGTCACCCTGCGGGCTAGGGGCAGACCCAGGACTGGAATGCAGGTCTTCTGAACCCCAGTCCACCGTTGTATCCACTAGGCTACATTGCCCCCATTCAAAGCTTCTCTGCCACAGACATTCTATGTGACCATAGGCAAGTAGTTTAACCATCCTGTGCCTCAGTCTCCCATCTGTAAAATGCCTTTATTTGCCTGAGTTATCTAGTTAGTTTTATTAACCGCTTCAGCTCAGGGACAATCTCTTACTATGCATCTATACAGCACCCTGATCTCAGTTTGTACCTCTAGGCTCTAATGTGATGCTAATTATACTAACCAAAGCCCTTAGATTGCAAATCTAATGCCAAGCACTGTAGTTCTCATTCTCTCCAGATTTCTGGCATCCAGTCCCATCACAGAATTATTTAGAAATATAGGACCAAATCCTGAAGTTCTTGCTCAGGTGAAACTCCCATCAAAGCCAATGCAAATCAAAGTGCACATTAAAAGCCTTGGGAATTTTGCCTGGGAATAAGGGCCACTGGATCTTCCCCATATTGCTAAATGATTCTACAGTAGGGAAGGATCAACACTGGTTGGCACTGGATTTGCAGCTATAATCAAAGCCTTTACAATGGAGTTCAGTTGAAAGGAGCAAATGGGAGTGGGGAAAAAACAACAATAAGGAACTTGCCATCAAAGTCTTTAAGAGGCAGAAATTCATTTACCTTCCCAGTGACTGTGGTTTTCAAGGATCAAGATCAAAGCAATGACCGTGGGCAGAGCTCTGACAAATGCAGAGATCAGTCTGTTAAAACCTAGCATTAGCACTACAGTTAGACTGGTGTCTAGACTATAAATGGGTATTCATGCCAGGTTTGGCTAACCTTGGAGCAGAGTGCTTGCATCACAGCTGTGGCAAGAACACAGAGTCAACCAAACTGCAGCTGGGGGGAGGAATCGGACTTTAGCATGGAGATAGCAGAAGAAAGTAAAACTAAGAGGAATACGGCCACAGCTCAGGGAAAGAGAGCTAAGAAAATCCACTCCCGCCTCTGGTTATGCATCATGATGAATGTACATAGAAATCACAGATAAGTGGCAAGGGGGAAGGCGAAAGTAATACCAAATTCTTATCAGTGCAGATGAACTGGCTCGATTTCCTTCCAGCCCTTTCATGTGGAAATGAGGCTGCATTTCATGAGGCCAAGCCCATGTTTCAAATAGCTCATCTAGGATGAGCATCATTAGTTTGTGGCACAGATTTGGGGCCCTGCGCAGAGGCATGCATATAACAAAGATGCAAAGTGGAGGGTCACCAGTTCTTAACAGGAGAGGAGAGCATTTATGGATGCAAAGGGATTCTCTTTCTGGAGACTTTTCATCTTCCTCACTAAGAGCTGGGGTTTTCAATCTGGCCCCAAGTTAGTTACAGCCAATGAGCTATGTAGGGAAGCAGGAGGTACTAGCCTAGAACTTGGGAGCTATAGGTTCAATTCTGTGTGCTACCATCCACTTCCTGTGTGGCCGTGGGTGAGACGCTTGGCCTGTCTGTGCCTCTGTTCCCCATCTGTGAAATGGGCATGACCACAAAGCCCTACTGCACGGGGACTTTAGGAGCACAAGTAATAATTGTGAAGAAAACGAGGAATATTTGTGGCATCTTAGAGACTAACCAATTTATTTCAGCATAAGCTTTCGTGGGCTGTAGCCCACTTCATCGGATTCATAGAATGGAACACAGAAGTAAGATGCATTTTTATACTCAGAAAGCATAAAAATTTGGAAATTACCATACCAATTCTAAGAGGCTGTTTAATTAGGATGAGCTATTATCAGCAGGAGAAAAAAACCTTCTGTAGTGATAATGAAGTAGATCAATTGTGAGGTGCTCCGACATTGCAGCAATGGGGGCCACACAAGTATCTCAGGCTATGTCTACACTTGAGCTAGAGGTATCATTTCTAGCTTGGTATGTGTCCACATGCTCACTTTGATCAAGCTAGTGCGCCGAAAGAGCCCTGTATCCCTGAGACGGCCCTGGGCTGTAGGTAGGTACTCAGGTGGAATGCCCACTGTGTCACTTCTATGTTTAGCATCTATCTCAGTAGGAGATTGTGCACATATGTCCACCCCTGCTGGAAATTACACCTTCTGATCAAATGTAGACATACCCATAGCTAGCCTTACTCTGTTCACTAGGGGCCAGATCCTGTTCGCACTTTGCAGCACCAGTGTAGCTCTGTTGATGTGTGCCTGACCCTAGGAGAGATGGCATTGCCCTGCATAGCAAACTGACCCAGGACATCACACTCTCTGCAGAGGGTAGCCCCACTCCGGACAGATATCTGAGGGCTTTCTCTTATATTAGTCATACCACTAAGGGTAGCGGCGGGTAGTGCTCGATCTATCGGAGATCAGTTTATCACATCTAGTGTAGACGTGATAAATTGATCCCCAATTGCTCTGCCTTTGACTCCTGTAATCCACCAAGACATGAGGCGGAAGCGGAGTAGACGGGGGAGCGGCCCACGCCATGAGGACGCGAGGTAAGTTGACCTAAGATACACTGACTTCAGCTACACTATTCTCGTAGCTGAAGTTTCATATTTTAGGTCAACCCCTCCCTCCGCCCTCACCCCCAGCGTAGACCAGGGTTAAGTGAACTGACTTGAGGTCAGTGGAGTTAGTCTTGATCTCCCGCCATGTGAGAGGAAAATCAAGACCTACTTCCCATCTCATCCTGTCCCTAACTCCCATCTTTGCTTAGGACTATACGTTGACATCCTGCCTCCGTTAAAGTTAACAGGCAAACCCATCTTGATTTCAGTGGGGCCTGGATTTCACCCATCTGTACTCCCCTATCGTTTTTTAAATTTTTTTCCACTATACGAACTGCAGACAGAGCCTGTCGAGCCATGAGATCTGGCACAGATGGCAGCGAGAGGACAGACTCAGCTATTTTAACTGTATGTTATCTGCAGCGGAATCTGCTAGCCTGGAAGCTGTGAGAGCAGAGATAAAACGTGAGGACCTCTTCACATACAAAGTTTGAGTGGGGATCGGGAGTGAATTATGGATTTAACTTTAAAAGAGCAGCAGCAGCGGCGAGCTTTGAGATGTGCTGTTGAGAGGCATTGCATTATTAATAGCTGTATGACAGAAGTTCCAAGTAGCCACAACCAGGTGGCCCCTCATGCTAGGTGCTGTACAAATATATAATAAGCTGCTAGTGCAGCCTTGGAGAGCCTACAGCATAAGAAGGAAAAGGCTGTCAGAAGAAGTAGGTTTATCACTGTCTGATAGATGAGATATCAAGTGACTCGATCAAATCCAGGACATGGACTCCTGAGTTAAGTCTGGTGCCTTAACTGTGAGTCCATAAGAACATAAGAATGGCCATACTGCGTCAGACCAATTGTCTGTCTCACTCAGTATCCTGTCTACTGACAGTGGCCAGCGCTGGGTGCTTCAGAGGAAATGACCAGAACAGGGAATCATCAAGTGATCCATCCTCCATTTCCCATCCCCAGCTTCTGACAAACAGAGGCTAGGGACACCATCCCTGCCTATCCTGGCTAACAGCCACTGATGGACCTATCCTCCATGAACTTATCTAGTTCTTTTTTAAACCCTGTTATAGTCTTGGCCTTCACAACATCAAAGGCCACCCTTGTCTCTCTGAACTAATAATAATACCTCGCTCTTATGCAGCATGTTTCATCAGTAGATCTCAAGGCACTTTTCACATGAGATCATAACACTTTTTCCATTCTACAGATGTGGAATGGAGGCACATAGGTGATCCACCAGGTCAGTGGCAGAGGTAGGAAGGGCGTCCCGGTCCAATACTCTATCCATTAGACCACACTGCCTATAGTTATCATACCATTCTTGTCACTATTACATTATGCCTTACAGTTTCACATCGCACCATTGCCAAATTCAAATATTTAGAGCTTCGTTTCAGTTTTAAATGCTTCCATTGTTCATCACACCTTCCTAGCTAAATGGGCTGTGCAGTCCTTTAGGGAAATACACATCCATTCCTATGCCAGACCCTTTGACACAGCAGGTACCCTTCAACTTCTCAGCTGCGTTAGATAAAGAAAGGGCTGGATTCTCACCACATAACTCATGCTGAGTCGCTCTTTATCCTGAGAGGGCCTGATGTGTCAAAACAGGCCTGTCTGCCGTCTGAATTTCTGGCAATGCAATCCAGGGTTGTGTCATTTGATCAGGTAGGCCATAAAAACGTGCCCTTCCACCATCTTCAGGCCCTGCCCCAAGGTGCTATGGTTTGATATGACACCACTGTCCATTGGAGCAAATTCTGGAAATATTGTGTTGGCTCCTCACAAATGAGTGTGTGCAGATGTGCACTCAATGCTAATCTGCACTCTTATTCCTGCTCTAAACAGTCCTATGCAGATTATCCGTGCTAGCACCAGGAGTCTGCAAAGGTATGTATGCACTGGAACCATTCTTGGGGCACGTAGCATACATGCATAAACAGGTCGATTCCTCCCTGTGAATGCCAGTCCCACCCTGAAATACCATTCCAGGACTTTGGCAATGGCCTGTCTGTGGGCTTTGGGGAGGGTCAGAGAGGCCCTGGATAACTTCTGCGAATGCCAAGTACTGGTTTCCTGGAATGTGACACAATCTATTTCTGCTGTCCCTAGCACTGGAATATCTGAGCAGTCCTCAAGTAGATAAAAATAGAAACAAATTTTCTCTTTTCTCAGGCTGCAGGAGAAGTAGCTCAATTCATGTAAAGTTTTGTGTGTGAGGGACCCTGTGGGTGAGAGAGAGAGCATCTGTCCATCAGGGAGCGTGGGATTAATTGAGGGAACGCTAACTCAAGGAAATGCGATTGGACTTTATTTCTGACTGAGCTGAGGTTTGTGATCATTCTTATCTCACCTGGGAGCAAGGTCCACAGCCGGATCTTCTGTTCATGAAAGTTCTATCTCCCTCCCATGCCTCTCCCAGATGGCTGACAATTGCAGTGCAACATAGGTGTCATGGGAAATCATCACCACATAGAGACGATATCTCAATTAGCAAGGGCCAGTTGCATTGCGGGCCAGAGTCCTTGCACTGGATTCTGTATTTGGCTGGAGAGGCAGGACAGAAATGTGTGCTGCTGGGCAGGTGGGCCGGTACACCTTTTTCTATTTTTTTAACCGTTTGGAGCTTTTTCATATATTTATAGATACTAAAGCCACAAGGAACCACCTTGATCATCTAGTCTGACCTGGATATCACAGGACTCCCTCCAAACAATTCCCATCTGAACTAGACCATGTCTTTCTGGAGAGCACCCAGTCTTGATTTCAAAATTGCTAGTGATGGCAAATCCATCACAACCATTGTCAATTGTCCCAAGGGTTAATTCCCTCCCTGTTTTCAGGGTATCTGAGTTCATCTCTAGACCTAATGAGTTGCAGCTGTCAAGACTAGAAGTCACTAATATGAGACTCACGGTAGCTGGCTCTGTATCCATTAGGATGGGGCTCTGGGCTGTGGCAGATGGGAATAGATGGTGGTTGCCAATGTAGCCAATGAGGGGTCCAAAAGGACCCGGAGGCTCCAGACCAATTTTACCATTCTGGGCAAACACCCTGGACAGAGTTATAAAAGAGGCCAGCTCTTCTAAGTGCATCTCGGTTTCACCTTCAGCTAGCTGTGCTTCACGCAGGCGCTGACAATGCTTATTGCCTGGAATGTGGTCTAGTTGCGAGAACAATTAACTAGGAAGCAAGATTCTATTCTCAGCTCAGTAGCTGACTCACCTGTATGACCTTGGGCAAGTCACTTGACCTCTTTGGCCCAGCTCCTCAAAGATATTTAGGTGCCTAACTCCCTAAATACCTGTGAGGATTTGGGCCTTTGTACTTTAGTGTACCCATCAGTAACATGAGCGCTAATAATCCTTACCTCCCACGCAGGGCGGTGGGAGGATTAATTCATTAATATTTGAAATGCAGTTTGAGATTCTTGGATGAAAGATGCCCTGTGTGTGAAACCTATTATTAAAAGCAGCTCCCGGTCCTTTGTGAAATTAAAAATGGAGCGGGATAATCATTACAATGATTATATGATAAATGCTGTACATTTTAAGTCTCCATTAAAAAGAAAATCTGATGGATTCAGTGGCAGCAGCCAAAGAAAAGGGAAAGGATTTCAGTGTCAGAGTTCTTGGTAACTCCAGGGGCCTGATTCTTAATTGCCCTGCCATTGAGATCAATTGCAGTCATAACAGAAGAGTGGCGTTTTACATGGCGCATGACTATACAAGGCACAAAGCAGCTGAGACTGAAGTCCAATCTTTTTCATATATAGGATCTCATATATTGAGAGGCAGGAATGCTCACTGGTTAGAGCTCTAGCTTAGGACTTGGGAGACCTGGGTTTAGTTCCCTGCTAGTGTGGGGTAGATTTACACCCCAGCTTGCCACAAGCTAAATGCTCATCTAAACAAATCCTTTCCCTCTGTGTGCCTCAGTTCCCCCGCTATACTGTGGGTATAATAGCACTGTCCCATCCTCACAGGGTTGTTCTGAGGATAGATATGTTGAAGACTGTGAAATATTCCATTAAGGTGAGGGGGGTTGTAGGTATGTACGTTACTCCTTTTTATTTTGGTTTTTTAAAAATAAATTCACGACCCCCGGGGGACGAGAGGTGTGGAAGTGATTGTTAATGAAACAGTGTCTCTTTGAAGACTTAAAGTGCTACAAAGCCAAAGTGAAAAGGCCAGCATGAAGCCATGCTGCATTCGGGGCTTGATCCAGCTGCCAGTGACATTCGTGGGACACCTTCCATTCAGATCAGTGGAAGTTAGATCAGCCCTGGTATACACTTCCACTTCTTTATGCCACTGCAAGTTTTAAACAGCAGTTGCTAAGTAGGCTTGGAAAGATTGGCTTTTTACTGGTAAAAGTCAGCAAATGTCGATTTCACCATAAACACACACGCCAATGGAAATATATTTCCACTGATAATCACTGAAATTTACAGATAGGCATTGTGAAAAAAAAAGCCATTTAACAACTTATTATAGATTGATTTAAGGGTATTTACTTTGTATATTTTGTTATGTGATCTTCACAATTCACATTTTAATGGTTATAAAGCTTTATCTTTTTGAATTTAAGGGCATCTGCTGCCCTTAAATAATTGTCTGACCCTCCATTGTCTGACCCGACTCCTCAACTCCCACAACTGTAAACATTTAAATACAAATGCAATAAAAAGCTTAAACCCCACAGTTTCAGACAACAGTAAATATTGATACAAACATGGATACAAATCTTAAAAAATGCTTAAAAATAAAATTGATAATATCCATCAAAATGATTGTGCGAGGCAAAAAGGTATGATTTCTCCCCTGAGTTTCTTCTCTGTAATCACAAAAAAGTCTTCCCCCTTCTCCATATTACAATTTTGAATCTATTTAATTTTACTAGAAATGCCTCCTTTGACTCATCAGAGCCCAGACCCGAAAAGCTCTTCAGCACGTGCTTAACTCTAAGCACATGAGTAATCCCATTGATTTTAAAGCACAAGCTTCAGTACTTTGCTGGATTCGGGTATTGCTAGTCCACAGAGGCTACGCAGTCGTCTTGAATTTTGGAATAATCAACGGGCAGAACTGGCAACTCATTGAAGTTTCCTTTGCATCATTCCCTTGTAAGAGTTCTCCCTTCCTCCTTGGAACAAGCAAGTAATCTGGGCCCTAGAACCAGCAGATCCCTCTGGAAGCATGAAGATCTCTGAGATCCACTCCTGTCCTTGGCACCCTTGGCTCCATGGCATTGTGTCTCCAATGGAGCCAACCATTGGCTCCAATGAGAGGTTCCATGATATGGAATGGGGAAAAAACTACATTAGTGCTAGCGATGGTAGTGTTATCTCTGGTGATGATTTATCCTGGGACTGTGGGAGAACAATGCACAGCCAGTGTCGAGCCCACGCCCATCCACTGTGCATCCAGATCTCTCTAGATCTGTGTCTAAAGGAGAGGAAGGTGAATTTGCAGAGGTGGTGTTTCCCCTGCCCCGCTCTGCCAGCTGGGATTTGCTGAGGTTTGGATCCCTTTGCTTGCACAGACTGCGGGGACAACCCGACCACCAGTGATTATCACACACCATGGCTGCCTAGTTCAGAAGAGCGTTTATCCCTCAGCTGCCTTCAACCCTTTATTTAAACTCCAGTGTAACGAGATCAAGGAAATGAGGAGGAATCTACTTTCTGTTGTTGACGGGAAAGAGAATGGGGCAGCCTAAATTATACACAGTGCTCTGAGCTCTGCTCCCTTCTATTATACAAAGTAACAGCTAAGCAGACAAAGTAGAGAGGACCAGGGAATTAAGACTATGGAAGGAGCATTTGACTTCCAGCTGGTAAAATGGAGTTTCAGTTGGGTGCCCAAAGCATGCATTCTTTCCCGGAGGAGAAGGAAATCAGCTCTATGTAAAAAAGGGGAATTTAAAAGCCGAGACGCCAGCAGCCAGGGACTGTAACTCTTGTTTTTGCAGCTGGCCAGTGCTGTGTTGGAACACAAGAAAGCGTTACCAGTGCAGCTGCTCTTCACTTTTGAAAACGTGCACACTAACCTATACAACCTCCTGCTTCCCGTTCTTCCTTCTCATTCTTCTCATAATCATTCTCGCCTTCGTAGCTACATAAAGCTGTCTTAGTCTGAATCCACACCTGGGGAGGAGGGGGGCAACTCAGGTGAGTGACACGCACTGATCCCACTGCCAATATTGTCCCATTGTTTCCTTGTATTCTTCTCTCTGTCTGTATCCATCTGTGGTCTCTTGTCTTAGACTGGAAGCATTGTCATTTAGTTCTGTGTTTGTACAGCACCTCACACAATAGGAGTCTTGGTCCACATCTAGGGCTCTTAGGCACTGCAGTAATGCAAATAAAAATAATGAAGAAACCCAAAGGAGTGTATAGGTGAGTGTGATGGGGTGTGCTTGCCCCGCACTGGAGCTGAAGGTGTTAATGCAGCCCTCTGAGCAGCAGAAACCACGCCTCCTAACCTGCTGAGCATGCTCCAATTGCTGCTGCAGTATAAAAGGAAGCAGCCTAGGTCAGTCTCGGCTGGCTGCCGAGGAGGGAGGTGGCACCTCTCTGGCTTCAGACAAGGAAGAACCAGAAGCCCAGGCCGCGATAATAGGGAACGCTGGGACCCAGACAGGCACCCGAGTCCATGCAGATGCCCCAGGGAGATTGCAGCCGCCGAGGGCCATGCCATCCAAGGGGCCTGGAGATGTACTCTGACTATGACTGCAGAAGTCAAGGTAGGAAGCAGGGCTGGCTTTAGGCACCAGCCCACCAACCATGTGCTTGGGGCGGCACCTTCTAAGAGGCAGCAATCTCAGGGTGGCGAAGCTGCTCGCTCTCTCTTTTTTTTTTTTTTTGGTTGTTGTTGCTTGGGGTGGCAAAAAAGTTAGAGCCAGCCCTGGTAGGAAGTAGCTCAGGGAGGAACTAGCCAGTGTCCCTATAGCTGTCAGCGTATGGTGGGCAGATTTCCCTCTAACTTTGTGGTGAATCCTTTCACCACTACCAGGGCCCTGGGCTGGGACCTGATGGTGCAGGGAGGGCCCTGGTCCCCCCACCTGGCTGCCCCCTCCCTTTGAGGGCAGCCCACTAAACCCCCTTCTATTGACTTTAGCTATCGGGCCACGCTTCCCTACCACCAAGAAGAATCCTGATGACTCTAGCCATTAGGCCATGCTTCCCTGCAGTCCTGGGGAGCCCCATTGACTCTGGCAAGTAGGCCACACTCCCTTGCTGCCACGGGGAGCCCTATTGACTCTGGCCATTAGGCTGCGCTTCCCCTACAGACGAGGGGAGCCCTAGTAGTGCCGGCCATTGGGCCACACCGCCCTGAGACTGAGCACAGCCCTAGTGACTTAATTGCGGGGATACTATGCCCTTGCCCCACCTCCAGGGTGACTGGGTGTACTTGTCTCATGACGGTAAGAATTACTTACATAAGGGTTGTAGACTCGGGCCTGTCTTCTTACCCTTCGATCCCCTCAGTGGGCCAATTCACAGCAAGCGTCAGGATGGCATAGCTTGAGATAGAATTTTTCCTCATGTGTGTCTGGGATGGCTGCGTTAATTACCCTGGCATGGGGAAGGCGATACAGAACGAGCGCCAATAAAACCTTTCATCGCCACATCCATTCCGCATCCTGCGTGCCACGTATTTTACATTTTACAACAACAGACATTTTTTATCAGAGAGATGTAAATGTCGGTCCTAATTGCAGTGGCAAATGAACCACTTACCTTCTCTGATTGCATAATTTGCCTAGAGGATGAAGATGTAATATTACCATAATTACATATAATAAACAGAGAAAATTATTTGAGAAGGAGAAATTATCATCGCCTCAACCACATCAGCCAGAAGCTTTTTTCTAATTAAGTTATTTTATTAAACAAAATGTGTCTAAGGTGGGTCTGCTTTGAAAATCCCCATTATAGCTCATGTAATGTAATTTACTTTATAGGTAAAACATTGCTTCTATACTAACAGATGGTATCTACTAGAACACACTAAGTGTGTACCTACTGAGCTCAATCCAGCGAGACGCCGAGCAGTTGCCTCTTCTCTTGACGTCAGTGGAAGTGGAGCACCACTGCGAGGCATCCCAGCACCAGGACTCTTTGACTGCCTTCAGCTCTGGCACTGCTTTTATGTTCTTTGTTTTTCTAATGAAGGCAGAAAATGTTGGCATCACCGGAGACTTTTGCTATTGTCAGGAGCGGCACAGCCCAGGCTGAGAATGTGAAGATCTGGAAATGACACTGAAACGAGGGTTATTGAACTGAGGTCATCTGGGATGGCTGTCTCCTCACATTGGATTTACCCTACGTACCTACTCAGGCCTGGGCTACATTGTGGGAGGGGGACAAATGAAGATACAGCTATTTGCATAGCTGAAGTCAAAATATCTTAGTTCAACTTACCTGGCCGTCCTCACGGGGGTGAGTCGACCGCAGCAGCTCCCCCGTCAATTCCACTTACTCCTCTTGCTGAGGTGGAGTACAGGCGTCGATTCAGGGATCGATTTATCACATCTAGAAGAGACACAATAAATCGATCCCTGATACATTGAGCTCTACCCGCTGATCCGGCGGGTATAGTAGCCGTACTCTGAGTCTCATCTTTATAGAACAGCTCAAGATGGAGTTGCTAGTTGTCTTTTATACAGTACCCTGCTGTGGCTGAGAACGTGGCGGTCTCATTACTTTCAAAGGAATGGATGTGCACACAGCAAAAGGGCCACGCTATCTCCTGCCAAGGAAAACTCAGGGAAGGCGAATTTTTCCCGAAACTCCCTGGGCTCTGTTCTCCTTCCTCAGGCTCTAAGACTCAAGCCCATTGATACTGGAGTCAAGAGGAGTTCCTTGTCTTCTGTGTGGGGAGAACAAGGCCTCTTGAATTGACATTCTTGAACCCCAGCCGTGCACATGCTTAACTGGAAGGATGTGAGGAATCCCGCTGAAGCTAATGGAGAAATGCTAATGTACAGCAGCTTGAAATACAGCCCGAGGAGTGGAACAGGAGTAAAAGGGTCAAGTGTTCAGAGTGACCAAGTTTGGTATAGCCCCAAGTGCTCAAGCACTCAAGAGAGAGCACCGCATGTAGCACTGGCCACTCAGCCTGCTTCATAAAGATCTCTTACCTACAATTTTACCTGCTTGCTTCATCCCTTACTGCTAATAAGAGAGAGCCTGGCTGAGCACCGGGGGATTACTCCTATGGTTAATGTTAAGCACATCCGTCAGTGTTTGCAGGACTGCCTTGCACCTTCTGTAGTCATTCACACGGGCGCCCAACCAGTGTAGAACCCGGCCATTCTGATCTGCTAGCATTTGACTCCTGCTTTGCGGAGGTAAAAGTGACGCCCGAAGGACAAAGTAGAAGGGAGTCAAGACCGAGGATTTTCCAGGGCATTCTCTCCTCCACAGTGAGAATGGCAGCTGTGCCGAGAAGACCGTGCAATGTGGCTGTGAAAACCTACAGAAGCAGAGCAGTGTTGGGGCCAATCCTGCACCTTTTTGTGTCTTTCTGCAACATTCCCAGGGACTTTGCTGTAGGATATCCCCACACCACTCAGGAGTTAAGCTGCTTTTCACTCCCTCCTCCACCACCGGTGCAGCCTGCATTGTCTAGAAGAGGCAAAAGGTGAACCAATGCTGCAGTAAGCACCACTAACTCTATCATGGGTTTCTGCTTGGAAATCAACCAGGTTGTGGCTATGTCCTATCTAGCATTTCCTCTTAAAACCCACAGACAAAGGGCAGGAAGGAAAACAGAAAGACAGAGAGAGGAAGTCATTTGAGGAGCCTTACACAGCAGGTCATTGGCAAATCCTTTGATTCCAATGTCAGTGCCGAAGACCCAGATTTTTAAAGGGATTTAGGCACTGCGGTGCTCACTGTTGTGATGCCTACCTGGTTCAGGCATCTAAATGACATTTTCAGAAGGGGTTTAGGCACTTGTTGTTGTTTCAGTTTTACTGATGGTCAAAGAAGCAAGTGGCATGTCAGAGTAACACAGCAAATCAGTCTCAGGACCAGGGCTAAACCTGATCCTTAAACACAAAGAACATAAGAGCTGCTATACTGGGTCAGATCATGGTCCATGTAGCTCAGTCTATTGTCTCCAACAATGGCCAGTACCAGAGCTTCACGGGGAGTGCAAGGAACTGAGCATTTATGGAGTGATCTACCCCATCTTCCAATCCTGGCTCCCGGTAGTCAGAGATTTAGGGTCTCCCCAAACATGGTTATGCATCCCTACCCATCCTGACTAATACCCATTGATAGACCTATCCCCCGTGAACTTTTCCAGTTCTTTTTTGAACCCAGTTCCAATTTTGGCAATGAGTCATGCATTGTGTGAAAAAAGTACTTTCTCTTGTTTGTATTAAACCTGCTGCCTGACATGCTGAACTGTAACCACATGCATACTGCCAATGATACAGTTATGGTACTGTTCCTATAGCTGTGATTTCAAATATAGCAACACATAAAAATTTCAAAACCTATATAGATTTCTATGGCATCCATTGCTTGGTCACCATACTAGTAACTATTAAGCAGTACTTGCTAATATAACATACGCTACTTACTATAAACAATTATTTATGACCTGATAACATGTAACAAAGCTGTCAGCAATAATAGTTCCATTAGAATGTTACTATCTTTTATGGCTGATATGTGACATGATGACAATACAGTATGCATCAGCATCAGCTGTTAGTGCAGATAACAGTGCTAGGCTTGAAAACTGTAAGTTAGCACTAGCCAGTCTGCAGCCCCCACTCCTACTATGCTGCTAAGTAATTGCGGAAAATATAAGGAAACCATGCCATGAATTGAAAATATGTTCAATAGGGTAGCTGTCTTAGGTAGAACCCATCTGCAGACTCCAAGCTTGGCTTTGTTCACAATTCTGAATAATAATAATGAGCACTTATTCCTAGACCATAAATTGTTTTACAAAGGACACACCATTGCCCCCATTTTTTATAGATGGGGAAACTTAGACATGGCGGATAATGTCTTGCCCAAAGTCACTCAGTTAGCTACAAAGCAGGGATTAAAACCAGATTCTGTTCTGTTCTCTAAAAGGTCTTGTAGTGCCCCATCGCTGTTGTATCTGAATGCCTCCCAGCCGTGCATGAAGCGATTTCTTTGCCCCTAATCCAGTGCCTAAGCCTTAGTGACTCCATACAGCATTTTCCAGTGCTATACTGGTCTTCAGTTGCCATTGTACCATAGTGCCACCTGAATAGCATCACTTACCTAGATATGGGTAAACATTGTCGTTTCTGAGGGACGTGCCAGAAGACCATAAAGGGAAACATGACTATACTGTTGTACGGTACAGAATTGGGCATGGATAGTAAATTAGCCTGGAAAAAATGAAGAGGAGGGGAGGAGAAGCACTAATGCTTTTTAAACATAGTATTATCTGTTCTGTCATCTCGCCAGGCTTATGAAATATTTTGTCATTTAAATTGCAGGACAAAGCTCCTATACCAGAGCAACACGTTGGCTAAGCTGAAAACATTGTTGTTCTAGATCACAGTAAGAATACTTTTCAGTCTCAGCCTGTCTCTCAGTGGAGGATCATAAGGCACAAACAAACACTAGTGTGTTTAGCTTCACCAAACCTCCCCCACCTCACTGTGAGGTAGGGAAACATTATTATCCCCCCATTAAAGAGGAGGAAACGGAGGCGTGGGGCAGTGAAGAGTCACGTGTGTAAAACTGTGTCCACGCTCAAAAGTCTGCGTGCACCTCAGGCCAGACCCACAGCCGGTATAAGTGAGCGTTGAGAATCTGGTGGAGGTCCATTCACTTCAATGGAACTACTCCTGCTTAAATTTAGACATCTGCCTAGCTGAATCAGAGACTAAATGGGCACAGCTCCGTTGACTTCAGTAGAGCTGCGGCACCCAATTACAACAGCTGGGGAACTTGCCCAAAGCTTCCAGCGAGCATGTGGAAATCAGGCGTCGGGTGAGAACGTTCCTCTCACTGGTGCACAATCCTTGTGTCTTTTGAACATGCAAAAAGACACTTGGATTTTTTTTTTTAAATTGGGCCTTGGTTGAGTTGCCGAAGGTCAGGCAGGAATTTGTGGCAGAGCTGGAGAGAGTGACCAGATGTCCTGATTTGGGGGTCTTTTTTTTTAAATATAGGCTCCTATTACCTTCCCCCAACCCTCTGTCCTGATTTTTCACATTTGCTGTCTGGTCACCTTAGAGCTGAACATAAAACCCCGACTTTTTGCCTTGTTAGGCTTGTGTCTTCTCTTCGTTGTACGAGTATTCTTCCTCCAGGCATAGTTGTCTGTTGCCTTGTCACTCGTTCTTAAAGGGAAAGAGTGCTGGCAAAGCAGTCATCTTAAACCTTAACCAAAAACACCTGACAAAGGAAAGCTGTAGAACTGTTTGTGATTTTTTTGTCCTCTACCCAATCACTCTTCCCCCTTGGAATCTTTGCCCGTTTCCCACCTGACATAAAGGACCAGATCCTACGTGGGTGTAAATGAGCCTGGTTCCAGGAGTGCCCATGGAGCTATGCTGATTTACCCCAGCTGAGAATCTAGTCCAGAGCAGTTGGGCAGATTTTTCCACAGGTGGCTGGTCCCAATGACTCCCTCTCATTACACGTCCCTTCCCGGAAAGCCGAGGGAAGATTAGGAAATGATAACCTTGTTGGAGCTCACCTGGCCCACACAAGGGAAAGCTATTTCTAGAGGGACATAGAAACCCCAAGCCCTTTGGAGTGAGACCATCCCTTTAATCTTACAGCTAGCGTATGCTGCTAAGCCTGATGTTTAATTTAAGAAAACAAACTGAAAATAGCATGAAAGGAAGCAGAGGATTTGAACAACTCTATATTTTTCAGATAGTATTTCTGGAAAACACTATATTTGAAAACTGACCTTTTAACCAGGAGGTTACAGAAACTATAGAGCCTTGCAAGCTTCCCATGAGTTCGGGTTTGTAATTTGGAACTGGGTAATGGAGTATAAACCACACTCTTCGCTTTAGATTAAGAGGCAAGGAGTAGTCAGCACACAGTGCTCAATGGCTTTGTATTGTTGTTGAACTAGAAAGTGCACACTGCTGAACGTGATGGCGACTCTACGTTGCCCACTGCTCCCAATACTAGCTGGTTGGGGTGAGGGATAGCTCAGTGGTTTGAGCATTGGCTTGCTAAACTCAGGGTTGAGAGTTCAATCCTTAAGGGGGCCATTTAGGGATATGGGGCAAAAGTCTGTTGGCTGATTTAATTGGGGATTGATCCTGCTTTAAGCAGGGGGTTAGATTAGATCAGGCCTGCACAACTCGGAAAGCAGCGAGGGCCATATTACTGCAAAAACACCAGCTGTGGGCTGAAAAGCCCTGCCCTCACCCCACTCCCATCTGCTTCTCCCCACCCCACTGCTTGGCTTGCCCCACCCCTACTTATCTCCTGCAGGCTGCACAGTGAGCTCATGTGGCCCCCGGGCCGCATGTTGTGCAGGTCTGGACTAGATGATCTCCTGAGATCCCTTCCAATTCTATGTCTCACCTTGTTAGTCCCTCAGTGGCTTCGATCCTGAATTCACTGAGCTTTAGCACTCAGGCCTAGATACCCTTCCCCATGCAAAGAATTGTCGAGTTGAATTATGAGCCCAGATTCTGGCTGGTTAGAAGATGCGCTTGGCACAAATGGGGATGATTTAAGCTACCTTTATAGCCTTCCCCGTAGCCCCTGATTCTGCAGTCAGCCAGCCCCAAGATAAAGCAGCCTGGCTTCAAGACCATTCTGGCAACTGGGGCTCACCCCCTCTCTTTCTCCCACATAGGCCCCTATGATTCGGTCTGGAAGGGAAGGGAGAGTAGCCTAGGAGTAATTATTGGAGTTCTTTGCCTTTGGAGGATTCCCGCCCCCACGCAGTCAGGTTGCTGCCTTCCAGGCTTCGTTGCATCACCGGAGCAAGGGACAGAACCTGGCTTGGTACATTTAATTTGCTTTAATTTCAGTTCAATGCTGTACATGATGCATTCAGTCAAATTTGACCGCCTGAAGCGGACTCTTGGCCTGGCTCTTCCGTTGCCAAACTTTCTTGTACTGAGAAATGGAAGTAACCATCCTGTCGCGCTCACTGTGGAGTCATATTTGTAAAGCTCCTCTTGAATTCCAGCAGCTTTTTTGCTTGGAACACCATGGTTTGACCCATTTTCAAAAGTGGGCATAGTAGGCACATCCTTCAAAACCCACCACCCCTGAAGAACAGCCTAATGCCAACGCTTGCTGCCAATCTAATAATAGCAGTGGTCCGACTGAACCCTTTAGCCACCACTGATAGCAGTGGATGTTTTGTCTTCCGCGGCTGTCACCCCAAATAGTCAATGTTGCGAGATAGGCCTGCGTACTGAACCTTGAAGCTCCACTTTTTTAAGGGGGCACCAATGAGATGTGTTACTCATGGCTCCCAAAGCAGGCTGGGCACATCAGGTTGTCCCCACCTCTAGCCAGATGAGTCAACCAACTTCTTGGTATTGTTAAAACAGTCCCCGTCTATGCTTCTGTGCAAACAACCGACTGGCTCAGAGATCTGCAGAACGCTGGGAGGCCACCATCTTTCATGATGACAGAATATGTGCTTATTGTATGCTAAGTACCTGCACTAAACTATATATGTGTGTATGTGCCCGGTAAGAGAGAGGGTCTTCTACAGTGGTGACAGAAGTTGGAGCATTATTTGCCATTGACCTCATAATGAAGAGGGGAGGTTCTCAAAAGTGCCTACAGAGTTTGGGAGCACAGAGCTCTCTGTTGCTTTTGAAAGTCTCCCCTGACATCAGTAGTCCAGCGGATAGCCCTTTAATAGCCCAAAGACAGCAAATTTAGGACTCTGCCTCCTGCTCCAAGGTAGTGAGAAAAGCAAATGTTGAGGCCAAGCGGCAGCAGGGATCCATGTTGGGGAAAGGGAGCTATAGATTGTATGTTCTTTGGGGCAGGGACTTTTTGTGTCCTCCTGGAACTCAGGCCAAGTTCCTGAAAAAGTATTTAGGTGCCCATCGGGAGTTAGGCACCTAAATACTTTTGAGGATCTTATCCTGAGTTCCAGGAGAATCCTTCCATGCCAATGCTCCCTGATTTCAGCCATAGCGGGAAGCCCCACTGCATTGTCCCTATCCCTACCGATCTAATAGTACAAGGGGAAATGTGTGACCCAAAGGCCATGCACTGAAACATGCCATGGCCTGGGGTGCATTTGACTCGTTACCCTCCACACATTTTTCAGGTCAACAGGAAGGATTGGGAGTACAGCTTTAAAACAACAGAAAAGATGCGAGTGTGTTTTGGAGGCAAGGATATTGCACTGGCCGTGACTGGTATGGCTTCTCTCTTGCAGACACAGGGAGGTGTAAATTATGCTGCCCACTACCAGCCTGACCCATTGCGCCCCAAAGGGAGATTTACAGAATGGAACTACAGAGCTATCTGCCTCAACTAGGCATTTCAGTAGGAGTAGAAATCACCTTAATTCCCACTAGCCCTTTAGGTGCTACACCACTGGAGGCGGTTCTGCCCAAACAGCACATCCCCAGTCACCTGGGCCATCTCTTTCTCCTCTTCCAGTGGAGGGGTGCATGACTTCTGCCACAATATGCAGGGCCAGCCATAAGGAACTCTTTGAGGCCAAGATCCTACACCAGGGATTGCTAGTCTGGGATGAATCTGACCCCCTTGAGTGGTAAAATACAGTGGGCCAGTTCCTCTCAACTGGTGGATATCAGCATAGATTCATTGGCTTCAGTGGTACCACACCAGGTTATACCAGTGTCCTCGTCCTCTGGGATTGACTTTGTTTTCCTCTGCAAAAGGCAGTGCTATTTAAGAGTGCTCCCTCACTCAAAGGTACTGCTGAGGTTCTGATGATCTGGAATTTCATGTCTAGTAAAGGCTCCTTCTTGGGTGATTGGAATTCTTCTCAATTTCTTCCATGCACAATCCATAACTGTAGCAGTACAATTGACCGCTCTGGCTCTGAAAGGGGTTAAAGCAGCCCAGTGGGAGGCTGTGGCTGGGGAGAAGTAGCCAAGCAGAGGGCTACTTCAGTAAGAGCAGCTGAGGGCGTAGTAGCCACAGCTGTGGCTAGGTTAATTAGGGCCCAGCTGGCCCTTATAAAAGGCTGGGAGCTAGGAGCTCAGTCAGTCTCTCTCCAGCCTTGGTGGGAGCAGGGCCTGGCTGCTTGAGCTAAGGGCGCTGAAGGGAGGAGTAGTGCTGGGGAAGGGGCAGGCTGAGCCAGGGAGCTCAGGCCTGGCGACCCCCCAGGCTGTGGCCTGATAGAAAGGCCTAAGAAGGTGCTGGGGCTAGGGAGAGGCAGCTGGCCAAGCCACCTTTCCTATGATGACTGGCTGTTATACTGCAGTCTGCTCCAGGGAAGCTTGACGATGACTGGCAGTAGTGCAGACTGAGGCAAGGTGGCACTAGAGGGTGAGGGTTCCCCCAGAGAGGGGAGACCCAGAGATCTGTGGGGGTATTGCCAGGGGGCAGCACCCCAGGTAAAGGGCACTGGGGTCTAGGGAGGGACATGGGGCCCCGCCACAGGCGAGATACCAGCCTGCAGAGGGCGATTCAGAGGCTGGACAAGCTGATTCCCCGGACTGACCAGCAGGAGGTGCTGCAGGAGTGAGTCATCACCTACTTATCATGCATTATTGTAATAAGAAGGCATAAGTCTTAGCTGGAACTTTCTTAAACTCCACCTTTGAATTGAGATTCTTTTCAGCAGTGTGGCACGGATGTGTAGACCTGTCTTGCTGAGTATGATGAGCATAAATCTCATGAGACTTGATCCAAAAGCCCACTGGGGTCAATGGACGTCTTTCCATTGACTTCAGTGGGGTTTGGATCAGGCTCCTGATATGTTAGTCGAACACTAGAGCAGCAATGCCTCCTGCATGTCTTGCTCCTGACCCCAAATGCAGGCCAGGGCATTGTACTGCCCGGGTTTTTCACTTTGGAGTAGTTTTCTCTCCAAATGACTGTCCCCAATCACCACACCAGCTCTGTTATCAGCCGCACAAACATTCAGTCAGAAATCCCAGAGCTGATGTTTTGTTTTCTGCTTTGGTAGCATCCTTATCTAAATCCAGTCACTGCTCAAACTGAGACTAAGTCAACAGAGTTAATTGAACTAAAGCACTGCCAGACTGAGTTTGTCAGGGGACAAGTTAATCACTAAGCAAATGCCATGTACCAAACAGAGCTAGGTTAAACAGGCTCTGCTCTGATGCCAGTTTAGATGCTGCTGACACACTGGGGTGATGGGACACATTGTGGTGGTTGGGGAAGCAATGAAAACAACGCCAGATCTGTGTCTTTCCTGGGACACGGAACTGATGTGAGAGTGCTCAGGCAAATGTTCACAGATGATCACGTCTGGTCCCGATCGCTCGCACAGTTGTGTTGCACACTAACAGTGTCATGCTCAGTAGATGACCCAATCCCTGTGGTGCATCTGCTCACATGACCTTGTCGCCACAGTGAGGAGACAATCACTTTTCTGTAACTGTCATTCTTGGAAGACCTGCTAGATAGATTCACAACTCTTGACGGCTTTATGCCTCCAGCACAGGACCAGGTAGGGAACTCCCAAACTCTAAACCGCTGAGCTAACTCCAACAGGGGGTGTCATGCGTTGACCCATCTGTGGAGCCATAGCATCCCCTAGTGCCTCCAATGGTTACTTCTTCGTAAAGAGAACGGTGGGAATAAATATTTAGTTTATCATTATGGCTATAGTCAAGGATCTGGTCCCCATCGCGCTTGGTGCTGCACAAACACCTCACACTTACAAACCAGGTCTGATGTAATTTAATAGGTGTGTGAAGCTGACAGGGTATGAGCTACATAGAAGCTTTAACGAAAGTTGACAGAACCATTAGTTCTGAGAGGTGGTGGGTGAGAGGGTCTGTTTATTAAAGCCTAAATCTACCCACTCTAAGGCTTTGATTTGCAGGTACATTGCGCCTCTGCAAAATGGGTGCCCATACTGATTGCCCTAGTGACTGAATTACTGTGCACACTACAGTTCTGAGCCTTTGGGGCACAAATTGTCCGATAGCAGGTACATGCTGGGTAGCTTGAGGCATAAGTGCTCAGATTGATTCCTGTGGCTTGTTTTACAAATACAAAAATATTGTGGGGAGGAGGGGTGAAAGAGGAGGGTGCAAACCGCACCTCCAGAAAGGGAAACCGAGGCCTTTGACCTTCTGAAAATATACCCTATATTTTATGTCCCAGAAAGAGTAGCCCAAATACCTTCCTGGCTGTTAGGATTCTACTGGGATGAGCCAAAGGATCAGGTTGATTAGCCTGGGGGTAGCAGACTTATGAAGCTGTCTATATGGCCTAGGCAGTAGAATGGGATAAGGAGTCACATGGCATTAGCATGGATTCCATACACTCCCTAGCTGGGCAAGCACATCCTAAACCCTGCACAGGCCATCCCGTGTAATGACTCTCCTGCGTGGTACCTCAGTGGAGACTGAGTCTAGGACCTCTGGACCTAGAGACTCGAGTCTGCCAATGCAGGCCAGCTTGGGGAGTAGGTATTTAGCTGAGGCAGTGCAAGTCCATGCCGCTTGTAGTCTGGCTTGGTCTCCCCGAGAGGAGAGCTCCACGACATCCCTGTACTTTAGCATAGGTGGTGATTTACTGGGGGTTTTTCCCCCTAAGAAAGAGGGGAAGAGAAAGATGTTTAGCATTTTGATCACTTGATGCATGGCCAGATTCCTACAAAGGAAAAATGCTACCTAAGGTTTGGGTTTTAGGGTGCAATAAGAATAAAGTCCAGCTCTGTATTTCAGCTCTGTATTTCCAGACTTTTAACAAGTGCTCAGTGTGCAAAGACTCACTGTCCAGCTTCTGTCTTAGTCTCGAATGCTGTGTCAGAGCAGTGCACATAATTATTTACAGATGCTGTCCGCAGTATTGATTATCTGAGCGGGATGTGTAAACAGCGTGAGCTGAGTCCAGCAACAGAGATCAAATTTGGCTTGCTACCTTTTTTTGCAGGGAAGTGGGGGCTCAAACCCCCATACGAATGGGTTGGTGAGAATGGACTGGAATGTACAGTCAGTTCTGTCTAAAGGCCAAAGGCAGCAAACAATTAACAGAAACTGTCTGTGTTCAGCAAACGTTTAATTTCTGAGCATGATTCTAAAGAACACACAAAAGAGCCCAATGCACGTTCTTCGTCTAATCACGGAAAACCAGACTAAGTTTAGACTCAATGGTTTTGTTTTTCCAGTGACCCCCTTCCAGGTTCTGCCCACCATGTCGCAGGCACGGCTGCCGGGTGAACTCCAAGCTAACAAACTTAAGAACGCCTTGTGATTTTGCCACATAGTGTTTCAAGTAGCAGCTTGTTGGAAGTGCGGTGGGGGTGGAAGTGGCATGCGTTTTGCCAACACACCTGCACAAGCCTTGAGTTCTCCTGGACAATATGTGCACTAACGAAGTATAACCTGTAGAGGCTGGCAAGAGACACTCTGAAGACTGTAACAGACAGTCTGTGCATGCCCCTGATTTCTATTTTTAAAAGAACAAACACCCTCTGCTGTAGGTAAGTGCTTAGCGTGAAAACGGAGCGATGTTTAATTAAGCAGAACCTTGAAGCAGAGAAGTAACGAATGACAATGTAATTATAATACTCTAGGTCTACTCAGTTCCTTTTCTAATGCAAAAAAAGCCTAAGGAGGTTGCAGCAGCTCCGGTGTTTGGCTGTTTTACATCCTGACTATTAGGGATGCAGCTGCAGCTTCGTCTGAATCAATTTTCAAATGTGCTTGAATTAAAATCCCAGATCGTTGCTGCCTTTTTCAAGTCAAAACGTGCATTGTAAGCCAGAGTTTATAGTGTACTACAGGGATCGGCAACCTTTGGCATGTGGCCCCTCAGGGAAATCTGCTAGTGGGCCGGGATGGTTTGTTTACCTGCAGCATCCGCAGGTTCAGCCGATCGCAGCTCCCACTGGCCGCGGTTTGCCGTTCCAGGTGAATAGGGGCTGTGGGAAGCGGCGCGGGCCGAGGGATGTGCTGGCTGTCACTTCCTGCTCTAAGGCACCAGAGCGGAGGGTACAAGAGTACTGGGCCTCCATCCAAAAACAGCACAGGGGAAAAGGGGAGAACAGGCCTGTCGAGGGGAGGACTGGGGTGTTCTGGGGGGATGTTGACAAGTTCATGGGGGGAGAGGGATGAGGGGAGGGTGGTGAAGATTGGAGTGGCAAGATTTTAAAGGGTTATCTTAACATAAGCTCTGAACCTGTGGGAGTTCACCTATATCTAGCCACAAGTCCCCTCTGGAATTTGGGGCAGCACTGATCCCTGCAAACCAGTCATTTCCAGGGCCTTGTCCCCAGCTGGGCAGAAGGACACCACAAAGAGGGGTTAAAATACAGAAACAAAACAGGTAAGACAATGAAAACAGGCCTGAAATAAAGCTCCAGATGAATTCCCACCCTTGTTAGACCATCTGATGGCCTACTGAACCCTTGCTGTAATTTCTCCTGTTATGCCCTTTAGGGGAATTAGAGGCTACCTAGATTCAATATCTCACATGAAAGAATGTCCCTGATATGCAAAAGCAGCTTGAATTGAATAGGCTACATCTGCAGGTCCAGACATCGCACCTCTCTGCTTGGTCTGCTCATGTGATGAGCCAGATCCACTGCCGACTAAATGGATGCAGCCCTATTGACTTTATTGGAGACAGTGCCAATGTCTACCAGCTGGCCTAAGTATGCATGTAGCTGTCATGAGACCAAAGGAAGGTCCTTGTTTGTAAGCGTGGTAGACTCCCAGCCTTCTAAGCCTTGCAGAACTCATTTCCTTCCCACTTGTGTTAAATGTAAAAGCAGAAGCAAAACCCCCCCAATGACCCCTACACCTATATAAACAAAAAAGCATAGGCAGTCTGCACACCCCCACTTCCGCATTCTATAGTTGGTCTTAAACCAGCTGGCATTCTGGGCTGTTTTATATTTCCGGCCCTTACTATTAGACTACTAGACTACTGTTAGACTCCATACTATGCAGGAAAGAATGTGAGTGGGAGACTGGTTGGACAGTGTGGATTTTCCAAATGGCTCTCAATTGCAGAATCACCTGGGCTCAATTATTTTCCTTTTGCTTATCCCCTGGGAAACTTCTCACTGTCTGACAGTTCTCAGATAGTCTGATTTCTATTCTCTCTGTAGGGTGGTGGAGTCACTGGTCTTTTGTCCATCCGCATCTGTTCTATAGACATCTTCCACTTCACCAAGCAGGGGGAAGGAAGAAAAAAGGTGGCCACATTTTGACAGAGCCATGCAAAAATATTGGCTACACAATCCAGAACCACAGGAGACCTCCTTAGAATCTGATGGGGGTGGGCGGCAAGATGGTGACCTAAGGCAAATGGACACCTTAAAAGCTGTATTGTTCAAGGGGGATCCCTGTGCAACACACCACACTCTAGTCACCACCAACTATTATGCTGGTCTTGTTTCTGTGAAGTTGTAATGGACCTGACTCAGAGTCCAGTGCAGCCAATGGAAGCCTTTTCATTGGCTCAGTGGGTGTTGGATCAGGGTCCATGTGTTTTGGGCTCTTTCTTCACACATCCCAATGCAGTTGGCTCAGTCTGCATTGCATGATGGGAGATGTAGTCTTCCCTGAGACCCCAGCGCATAGGAGATTATAGGGATCTGAACTACAACTCGCATTAGATGCTGGGCTAGAAACTTGCAGTTTAATAGTGGTCCAACACAAAATGTAATGAAACATATACATTGCAGGAATGTGTTGCTCCAGTGTCCTTGATTTTAAAAATGTCTCAAAATGAAAGGTGTCAACAATTCCAAAATGAAATATTTTGGAATTTATTTTAAAAAAACCCCAACAACTTTTCATCCCATTTTTTGGGGATGAAAACAAAGGTTGAAATGAGAGAATTTCCCATGGGACAGCAATTCTGAATTTTGTTCAGCTGTAAGTCTGATGCTGGTGTGCTGGGTGACCTTCGGCAAATCACCGCACTTCTCTGTGCATCTATTTTCCCTTCTGTTATGTGGTGTTAATAATACTTACCTCCTTTATAAAGTGCTTTGAAACCTATGGATGGAAAGTTTTGCATAGCGAGCTACTTTTTTCTATAGCAACTGCCAAATACTTTTTTCTGTAAAGCAAAACTGTGTTTAAATATCTGCACTATTCCAGTCTCTCTTTCTGTGCTGCTTTAGATTGTGGCCAGTGCACCTGTCTGCTTCCCTAAGGCATTAGCGGACATATAATGAGACCCAGGAAATGCAATTCAAATCCTTTTTCATGCAGTGAGGGCATGAGACCCAATGTGAAATACAGCGCCCAGCAATCTGGTCACTCTTTCTGCTTAGGAAGGAAGGGGATGTAACTATAATTCACTCCCATTGTACAGCCCAGTTATGTAGCTACATTGGGCCAAAGCTGCTGTAGTATAATGGGAACCATGCCCAAAATGTCAAGTGTCCGTTTATTTTGGGTGCCTGAGTTCCTGGAGCTCTGATTTTTTTTTCACATGTGCTGCACTCCTGCAGCTCTCACTGACATCAGTCTGAGTTCGGGATGCTCAGAACTTTGTGAAAATCACAACGGCCCTACGGGGGCCCCAGTGGGACACTCAAGACAGCAGCCATTTTTGAAAGTACTGGCTTTGACATTCCCAAAAGCATCGTGCAACAATCCAGGGGTAGGGACCGTTTTTTGTTCCATGCTTGTACAACACAATCTGTGTTCTTAATGCAGACAGCTGCTTAAAACCAGGGCCCTTTGGAGAGCAGATGAAATTTGAAAATGACTTCTCTAGTGAAGAAACTACATAATATATTCAAGATGTCAGAGGTTAGCCATGGTGCATGTGACTCGTGCTGTGAATAGTTCACCTTTAACTTTACTGTTGTAATTAGATTACAAAGTTTTTATTATGGTTTTAAATCCTTCCTTTATAGGTTGCTGCCTAGCCGTGCCCTTAAAGCCAGTTTTATCACACTTTCAGAGCCCATCCCATATAATTTTGCCCCTACAATGCTGGATTTAACTTTTAAGGATCCTTGAAGTCAGTCACCTTTGCCCTCCTAATGGAATGGATTCACACCATCAGGATATGGCCTCAAGGAGTTGGGTCTGCAATAAACTATATTTATTGGCGAGATGGTGGGGAAAGGGCAGTGAGGTTGTTTGCTTATTTATTTGACCACATAGTTTAGCTATTAGGAATGTTGGGACAGCCTTTAGTATTTGTGAGAGGTTGTTTTAGCTCGGCCTTACAATCTACTGCAGCCAAACCTTCTCAACTGGACTGAGCTGGGAGCTGAAAATTGAGCCTGCAAGGCAGCATATTAGAACTAAAGTTTTGCATTAGGGAGGACACCAGGCAGTGTAGTTTCTTTTCCAGGATCTCCTCCCAGTGCCAGCCTAGATCCTCAGTCAGTGTAAATCAGGGCAGATGATTTACACATGATGACGATCTGGCTTGGTCATCTCCACCCAAACATCCAGAAGCCCTGCATAGTGATCACTTTCCTTCCTGCATCACAGCCCTTTCCGGAACCTTTCACTGACATTCCTTGAGTCAGTCAGGTGAGTTACTGTAGAGGAAGTTGTTCATAATATTTGTATTATTATATTACCCAGGAGCCCTAGTCATGGCCCAGGACCCCACTGTGCTAGGTGCTGTACAAGCAGGGAACAAAAAGACAAGTCCCTGCCCCCAAAACTTACGGCCTAAGTAATGTTTCTTCTGGGCTAAGTGGGCCACCCTTGGAGTGGCCACAAGCCCAAGGGACAAAGTCTGGGAACAGGAGGACCTAAAGGCTCCAGTGGAGACCAGGTCTTTGTTGTGCTAGGTGCTGCTCGGACACATAGTGTGGGATAGTTCCTGCCCTGAACAGTTTACAGTCTAAACAGGCATGATGGAAAGGAGATCCTATTCCTCTTATTTTACACATGGAGGATTGAGGCACAGAGAGATGAAGTGATTTGCCCAAGGCCATACAGGGAGTGTGTGGCAGAGCTGGGAAATGAACCCAGGCTCTGAATCCCAGTCCAGTGCTTTAACATCAAGGCCTTCCTTCCTTTCTCTCTTGGGCAAAATCAGCTATTAATCAACTCAAGTAGGAGTGTTTTCATTGTTGGCGTTTTGACCCTTGTCATTGAGTGACTAGACACAAACTATTTTGAACCCCAGGTTAATTACCTTAGGCCATGTACAACCTTCCCACAAGGAATGTGTGGTGATTCAGGCAAAGAATTTCACATGGTCACAGAACAACCATCTGAGAGTCCTGGGCTTATAAAATACTCTATTTCCTCCATTAATTGTGTCCGTGTGGAGCTGTAACCAAGTAGCTGAAACAAATAAAACCAAAGTAATATTCTTTCCTTTTAAAATGTTTCACTTCATTTGTGGAAGAGGTTTGAACTCATTAAAAATAGACCATCTCCCAGGAGGGCTTTTTCCCCCTTCTTATGGTCTTTCTAACAATCCTAGCAATGCATTTAGCCGTACTCCTCAGAAGAGCACTGGTTTGAGTCGCGCTCTCATTAAGGTGCTTACATGGAAAAATAACTTGGGCTGCTGTCAAGCTATCCCTGGAGAACACACAGCACTCGTTTGTCAAAGCAGGGCACAGCCTCTGAGTCCTGTGTGGCTCAGCCCTGAACTTGGATGACGAGGGAGTAGTGAAATCATGTCTCCGTCTCCAGCTCACTAGGAAACCCCATTTCTTCCTCCTAGTTAAGGATTTGGCCCCAGTGATCCATGCATTTGTCTCCCCTGGTACTCACCACATCTGTGTAAACAAGGCATAGGCTTCAACCGGTGCAAAATGCAGCCCCCCGCATGGTTTTGGCTGCCATGAGTATATCTGCTTCCTCCACTGGCTTCCAGTCCACTTCTACGGTCAATTCAACACCTTGGTCCTCATCCTCAGATTAATTAATGGATCATTTCCCAGCAATGTCAGAGACCACTGTGTATAAACCCCTGGAGACAGTTCGCCTGGAATAATGCAGATCACAGAGCATGGGACAGCTCATCTGGGACAAAGATCTTGAATGAGGAGTTCAACCTGTGAAAAGAACTTCCAGGGGGAAGCAGAGGAATCCAGGCAATGATGCAAAACCTTCTGATTCGATAGAGCTTTTCCACTCTGATCTGATTGGCATCCACATCATCAACTGTTCCCCTCTTAAACTCACTCCTCCAAAAAAAGGATTCTACCACCAGTGGAGTTTTCTATAACCTCAGGAGGCAGAAGAGCCAGAGATTCTATGAAGTCCGCTAGGGATTTTACTCTTGTCAATCTATTTTACCGGGAAGTTGCTCAGACACAGTGGTGATGGGAGACGTTACAAAACCCGAAGGCTGGATAGATGGTCCTGGATCTGCCTGAGCGGGGGTTCCTGGAAAGGTAAGGCTTATCAGGTGATTCAAGAATGAGGTGGGAGCAAAGAGCTCTGGGAAAGAGGTGAAGGAGTCAAACAGACATGAGGGGAAGATGAGGCCAAGGAGAGATGAGGAAGGGGTCAACGGAGATGAGCAAGGGGAATGGATGAAGGGAGAGATTTAAAATGGTAGAGTGGAGATTAAAAATGTTTTGGGGAAGAAAACATCTTGATAGCTCTGTCAATGTTTTTGCTTTAAATAGATTAATAATACAGTATATTGGAAAAAAAACATTTAAGGAAAATGGAAAATGTTGACACTTTTTTCCTGGTTTTTTTTAGTGTCCATTACAATTTTTTTTTTCAACAAAAGCCCTTTTAGTTCTAATCATTTTGACCAGCTCGGTCAGGGTATCAATGTTGTATTTTTTGTTATGTCTATGGTAGCTATGGGTAATTGCCCTTTTGCTGTCTGAACAAAATTAAATGTAATAAGAATTAATATCTAGAATCCTTTTCTGAAAGTACAGGGCATAGAGCCGATTTCACTTGAATTTCCCCTTATCGTCTGTGGTAATTGGCATCATCACAGACATGTGACCAAGGGCTATAGTCAATATTTTGCTTCATAGTATGTGTCCCTCAGTTTGGTTCTATGGCAACCCTCAGAAAAAAAAATAGTACTCTGGTATTCTGTGGTAATTGTCCAATATGTATCAGTGAGTAACTTTCGTCAGCTGTACTGTTATGGACCTTTACTTTGCACTGCTGGAGTATATTTTTGTCAAGGAGACAGATGTTGATGCTGCCTTCAACAATTTGCCTTTCTGTTTGGCAGTTGGAACAGCTACTGAAAGGCAGTTACTCGTCTGTGAAGAAGTGGGTCTACGCAAGAAGAACTATGTGCCCATAAAACTGGATCATATTATCCTCTGAGATTTCACTCCTCCCCTGTGCTCAATTGCTCTGTAGTGGAATTTATGCCAAGGTTACCGGGCAACCACCAAAACTATCCAGGAGGGCGTCCCAGCCAAATGATGTAGAGGAGTTCGGAGGTGCCCCAAGTTTTGGGTCACTCCAGTTCTTTTCACTGGTTTTGCTCCCTCTGTGCGAAGAAAGACACGTCTGGAAAATTACTGGTGTCCTGCATTAATTGTGGACACCGCTGGGAACTGAAACGTACTCTTGTAAGCTGTGATTACATCTACAAAGTAAACTCTCATTATGACCTCTCAAGTCTTTAAAAACACATTTCCTCAACGGCTCTGGTTGAATAGGAGTTCTTTCATTTCAGTAATAACATCAGCATCCACATTTCCCTCTGTTCCTTGTCCTTTTTCTTATTGTAATCTTGTTGGTCATAATACAAATTTCTTTTTTCCAGCCTCATAATGCCACTTAAAGTTAAAAGGTGTTAACACAGTCAGGTACCTCAGGAGGAGACTATGCAGTGAAATATCTTCTCAGCCTTCTATTGCAGTCTGGATCTCTGCTAGAGTATATGAAAATGTAGCTATCACACATCTCTATTATTACTTGTGTTGTAGTAGCACCTAGAGGCACTAAACAAGATCAAGGCCTGAGTTGAGCGAGGCACTGTACAGACATAGTAAAAGACAGACTCTGCCCCAAAGAGCAGATAGTGCTTTGGCAAACAAAGGGTGAAAGGGAGAACAAAGGAAAATGACATTGCTAACACAAATCCGGCAAAGCCAAGATTAGCATCCAGGTCTCTTGTCTCCCAGACCAGTGCCCTATCTATTCCATGCTGCCTTTTCTAATGTCTGTCATTTTTTCTTTCTTTATGCAGGCTTGGTGGAGTCTTTGAACACCACCATGTCAACTCTTCTTTTTTTCTCAACGTGAGGAACAAAACCACAGGAGCTCTGTCACTATTCAACCTCCAAAATACAGCCCCTCCCGCTTTTCCATGTGACAGTATTGGAAGGCAACACTTACTGGGTGAAATCCTGGCCCCGTTGAAGTCAGTGGAAAAACACCCATTGACTTCATTCAACAGGGCCAGGATTTCACCCATGGAGTGTATTTTACCACTGGAACGTAATATTCTGATGGACGCAAACATACTGATGACACACAGATGGCTGCCACATGGCTAGTTCAGGATCCCTTTTCTTCCTGTGAGGAACAAGGAAGAAATATTTTTCTTTTCCAAATATATTTTTATAATTAACAATAACATAACTAGTAGTATAGTGTAAACAGTATCATGCTTTTCATAATCGGAGGGCATTATAATTGATAGCCCAGTAAGTTCCACACTGCTAGAAGGTAGGTAAGGATTATAGCTTCCATTTTAAAGATGGAGAAACTGAGGCAGAGGTCATCTCATAGCTATAAAGGAAATGCAATGTGTAGGTGAACTGGAGCTCAAGTTTTTCTCAGTTCCCATTCCTCCACTTAGACCATGCCTCTCTTACTCTAATCCATTGACTATCAAGGCCTATGACAATAGTATAATAATCACATAATGGTAACCCTAATTAAATATATACCAGGCCTGATTTCTAATAGCTCTGATGTGTACAACACCCATAATTACAGAAGCAGCTCTGGTATTAACTAACCAGAATCGCCATTCACAGAAAATGTGTATGAAAATATCAAGCACCACATTCATGCAACCGTAATAAGTGTCCATGTAAATCTTGCCAAGTCACGTGAAGATTTGCTGGACTCTCTTTTGAGACTTGGGCTCCAGGCATCGTGAATACAAGCTTACAAAAGTAAGAGCATTTGCATTAAGAAATTAAGCCATTTGACATGCTTTGGTCTGAGTAAAGGCTGAATTGTTTCATGTGGAATTCTTAAATTTCCTTTTTTAAAATGATTTTTGTTTTTACCTTTGCGAGGGATAATGAGACCCTGGATTTTTTTAGTTTTCAAGAAGTGCACACATGACTCAGTAGGAATGATCATTATCAAGATGATCAAATAGTCAATATTGTGACTTCAGTGGAAATTGTGCTTGAATAATGACTGCGGGATTTGGCCTTGATTCTAGATCTAAGAGTAACATGGCATAGTATGAAAACATGAAGGCAATGAGAAGATATTGGAAGCATAAGGTGTGGTTTGAAAGCATTAACATCAGCTAAATTCTGCTCCCGTTCAAGTCAATGGTGAAACTCCTGTTGACTTCAATGGGAGAAGAGTTAGGCCAACACTGAGTGAAACGCCGACATAATTATTTAATATGTTTTTTCTGATATTATTTTGGATGCCTTTGATATCTGAATGAACTTTTAAAAAATGATTATTGATTGGTTACTTAATACAATTGTTTTAAAGTCTTCAAGAGACACAATTACCATATGCGAGAAACTCATTAGCCCATGTAATTGTCTGTAAGGGTGTATTTATAATGTGTAATGATGTCGTATGACGAAGTGCTCATGACCAGTAATGAGGTTGCAGACTGATGTATTTACGATGGGCAATTTTGCAGGATAATTCCTTACGAAATACCTTGAAAGAAAGCGTTACGCCCAAGCTAGTGTTCAACGTTGTAAATGCTAATTAATATATTGTGCTCAAAATGATCCTATCAATTAATATGTTTCATAATAAGAGCTGCCACCTGCCAAGCTAGAGATAAAAACAAAACTGCTTCTGATGCAGCGCATGTCTACACTACAAAATTGTCAACCTCAGTTACACTGGCGTACAGCCACTGCAGTAATTAAATCGCTTTTGTGTGTCCACGCTACATTTCTAGTGTCGGTGGTTGACAGCCTCACAGGAGCACTTTTACCAACTGTACTGTCAGTGTGGGGGCATTGTGGGACGGCTTCTGAAAGCCAGAGACAGTCGACTTAAGCAATGCGGTGTCTACCGCTGGTACTTTGTTAACCTTGACTCTACATCTCTTGTGGAGGTGCGGTTGTTAAGTCGGCATAGCAGGACAGTTACATCAGCAGGACTGAAACTCTAGTGTGGACACTTACATAGTTAGGTTGCCATAAGTTGCCTTGTATAGACCAGGCCTCAGACAAGTGCAAAAAAACCTCATCGCAATTAAATGTTTTGATTTCAATATTCCTTCAATTTTGTGCATGTACTCCCTGATTCAGCAAAGCACTGGCCACATGCTTACTTTAAGCATGTTCTTAAGTGTGCTGGGCCCCAGTTCAGCAAAGTGTATATTATTGACGTGTTTGAGTCCACTTTGCTGAACGGGGGCCTTGGAGCCTGAAAATGGGAAAGCTCCCACTGACTAACTTTCACAGGGCCTGAATGGATAGGGATGGACTTAAGCACATGCTTAAAGTTAAGCACATACATCACTGATTTGCAGAATTGGGGCGATAGAATCTGATCCTGATTCCAGTAAAGTCAGTAGTTTTGCCATTCACTACAATGGGAGTAGGTCTAGGTCTATATTATGTAACGGTACAGTCATTTGAAAAACTCATCTAATGCCTATGACTATATTTACTGGTACATGGACAAGTTCATAATTATTTATATGGCTAGAGAGATTGAAAAATAGATGGGCATATTGCTACGTTTCCTAAACATGCTCAACTCCCATTAGGGTGACCAGATAAAAAGTGTGAAAAATTGGGACGGGGGTGGGAGGTAATAGACGTCAATATAAGAAAAAGCGCCCAATATAAGGACTGTCCCTATAAAATCAGGACATCTGGTCCCCCTAACTCCTGTTGACCTTTATGGGTGCTGAAGTAGCTCAGGACTTCTCAGGAGCAGGTCTTCCATGAATATGAATATTTGGGGTAGGATTTTCAAAGTCAAAGTCCTCTCATCTCTGCTAAAGATTCTTCTGTCCTCCAAACAGTGCAAGTTGTAAGTATGGAGTGAAATGAACATTAACACATTAATCAACCTGAACATCTTTGCCATTGGTTTGTTTGCACAATGCTTATCATTTGTTACATGGGCGCCTATGAAACTGTACATATCTAGATAATACCAATGGGCCAGGGGCAAGGAATCTTAGCCTGATAGCTGATCCTCTCTCTCTGGTCCAATCTATAATGTGACACTTTTAATTAGAGTTGGCCAAAAAAATGAAAACCTATTTTTGCACAATAAAGAATAATTTGAAATTGTTTTGCACTCTTCTAAATGAAAACATATGCATTTTGTATTGAATTTTTCACTAATTTTTTAAAAAATGAAAAATTGATTTAGAAGATGATTGAAAGCATTATTGAAATGTTTGATTTGCTGAAAACCCATTCCAATTTTAATAATGTTTTTGATATATAAATATTTTTTGGGGGAAAAAAATAAAAAAGCAGGATATTTTTCATGACAAATGTTGACAATGTAGAAAAGTTTTTGAAAAAAAACAAACTTGGTTTCAACAAAGGCCCTTTTTTTTTTTTACCCAAAATCTTTTTTGTTTAAAATTTTCAAGCAGAACTATCTCTTATATAGTGTGTTCCAGCATGCAGAATAACAGCTACTTTTTTCAGTTCCATTCTGCAGATATGAAACATCATACAGCTTTGATGGTTTTTGGAACATCCAAAAAGAAATTTAAGTTTCTGTTTTTATGGCCACCATCACCAGAGTATCTGATCAACCACACCAATTTTAACATATTTATCCTCACAGCACCCATTTGAGAGGGGAGAAATACGATTATCCTCATTTTCCGGTTGAGAAACTGAGATGCAGAGAAATTAAGTGAGTTGCATCAACTAACCTAGGTAGTCTGTGGCAGAACTAACCATTCAACTCATATGTTTTGAATTATAGATGAGTATTTTAACCACAGGACCATCCTGCCTGCTCCACTTTGAGTGCTACTGGAAGCAAGGCTTAATAATTACATAGAATCTTTTGCTGTGGCCATGAGGGTGGTTGACTCTAGGTTTGTATCTTTCCTTGTTAGACCAATATCAGGGACTGTTGATTTCATTGGGAGCATGTTTCCAAGGTTGGTCGGTCTGCAAAATAGTTCTTCTATGAGTCATCCAGCCAAAGAGAGAGTCAGGGATCAGTTGCGAAGGCTGAGTTCCCACTACAGGCAGAGCAAATGTGGTGACTGTTAAGGGGAAGGAAACTGAAATGTTTCTTGGTGCTTGGGCAGTAAGAGTGAGATCTGTGGTAGTGGGCTCACTAAGCAAAGGGTTCAGCGTAATATGTACTGCAATCAAGTGACATTCCTGGGAAGATTTTCTTGCCGAAAAAAGGAAAACAAAACCAGCCTGGCTTGCAGTTTGGTTTTGTTCCTCCCAATTTCATCGTTAGTCTACATTTTTATACTGGGTCATCAAAAATGGTTTATGTGGACATTGAAACCTAAATCCCCATCAGCATAGTTCCAGTTCCTTCAACGGAGCAATGGCGATTTGCAGCCGATGAGGATCTGGACCTTTTAGTTATTTTGAATGGAAGTTGTTTTAAAAATGGGTAAGTACTTATTTCCGGCTAATTCTCTGGGAATGGGCAACAGGGGATGGATCACTTGATGATTAGCTGTTCTGTTCATTGCCTCTGGGGCTCTTGGCATTGGCCACTGTTAGAAGACAGGATACTGGGCTAATTGGACCTTTAGTCTGAGCCAATATGGCCCTTCTTATAAAGCACATAGTCTAATTATGGAGGCCTGAAATCTTCTTGGGATACAGTACCTCCAGTTTTGTCCTGAAACCATGGGTCAACTTTCCCTCTTCTATGAAATCACCCATGGCATGGCACAGGAAAACTCTATGAAGTGAACTTCAGAGTTCTCTGCAGAGTGTTCCCCTCAAGCAGGAGTAGCTTGGGTACAGATGCTCAAAGGTATTTAGGCACCTACTTTTCCCAGTGGGAGTTAGGCACCTAAATACCTTTGAGCATCCAGGGCTTTGCAGTGACTTTGATTCTTCCAATCACTGGTAGAAGTAGCTCTCCACACTAGCAAATTTCTGGGTATAGTTGGAACTATGGATGAGACTCTGCTAATCCATATTCAAGGCAATAGTCCTGGGTCATAGGCTTAGTCACAGGATAGTCAGTCAGCCTGCTCATGAGAGGAAGGTCTGTCCTATGAATAAGGGCTTGCAAGATGGGGCCCTATTTTAGTTGCAATAAAATAGATTCTTTTTGTAGATAGGTTTAAAGGAGTCTGTCATAAGTCTGTGAGAAAAAGGTGATGGAGATCTATATGAAGAAGAGAGAGCTCCAGCTTGGACGACCAGAGTGGTTAAGTCCAGCAGGGCATTTATATGAGGTTGAGCAAATCTATGAGCACAAAGCACTGAACACGGGGTACATAACTTGTATTGCTTATGACTTATTTTCTGGATATTGCAACTTTATATGGAAAAAAGTTCCCCTTTGCAGCAGAGACTGCCTGCCATTTTAAGTACAAGTCACTGCAGACTGTCAGAGGAGACGCGCATTGTGTGTTTTTGTAAGACTACTGTGATTCTTTCTTGCTTTAATTCACTCAGAGTCCCTCAACGTTCACCTACCGCTACCCTCATTGAAGTCAATGGGAGTTTTACCACTGATTTGAATAGGAGGGGAATTAGATTAACACCAAGCATACTTTAAAATCTCTCCCTTGGTCTAAAACAAAGATTGTTGGACTGAAAGGCTACAGTTGGTCTTTGTTTACGGGAAAAACATAAAACTGAACCACTTAGCTTTTTTTTGTAGTAGTTGCAGTATTAGTTGCCTTTTCCTTTCTATTAGGAACAAGACTATATTAATCACTTAATATTTAAGCTAAACTAAAATATATTAATGACTCATTTTTGTTTGCAAAATTTGCCCCTGAGAACACGAGAGAGAAGAACAGATGTTTTTCAGCTACAGGGTTTGAGGGCTGCCAGAGTATAATGTACTTAATGGTACTACTGAAAGGAAAGAAGGTATCGAGGTTAAGGCATTGGGTTGGGATTCAGGAGATTGGGATTCAATTTTTAGCTCTACCCCAGCTGTCTGGGTTAGAGCTAAAAATTGTCAAATTTGTCAAAATTAAATGTTTTGAGGGAATGTGTCACTTTCATCAAATCTTCTGACAGAAACAAGGCAGGTTTCCCTTGCAGGGTCTAGCAGCCCTGAGAACATCAGCTTGAGCCAGGGCTCTCAAAGTTTCTCAACTCCTGGCTTCTCTGTAACCCACCAGGCAGGCACTAGAGTTTCAGGCGGCTAACTGAGCCTTATTGGTTTCATTTAATCAGAATGGATTTGGGGATTCCCATGGTTCCATGGAAAATTTCAAACTTGAGTTTTTGTTCCATTGTGGAAAGATTATGATTGATTTTGGAATTTCCCATGGCATGGGAATTCCAGGACCAATCAGCCTTACCTGTGTGACTTTGGATAAATCATTCAGTCTCTCTGTGCCTTGGTTCTAGGGTGCCCAGATGTCCCAATTTTATAGGAACAGTCCCAATTTTTGGGTCTTTTTCTTATATAGACTCATATTACCACCCCACCTCCTGTCCCGATTTTTCACACTTGCTGTCTGGTCACCGTACTTGGTTCCCAACTATAAATTGGGGATAACAATCCATCTTTTCACTTGCCATTGAGATTGCATGCTTTTCTGGGCAGAGCATGTCCATCCTTTAAGTGTTTGTACAGCCTAGAACTATGGGCCCTAATCATGATTGAAACCTGTAAGCTCAACTTTAATAATAATAATAATAATTAATAATGCAAGGTACTTGTTAGATAACTCCTGAATGAAATAAGCCCCTCTTTTTTTCACACAGCTTTACACTTTATTTTAACTCCTTCACCCATTAATTCTTTGATTCCTTGTGCAAATAAAGCCATGTATAGTATGGATCAAAGCTCAAAAGACTATTTTAAAGGTATAATTCATTTAATATCATTCAGCAGCTAATAGAACACTTTAAAGATGTTTTGAACAAGTTTTATAGTCTGTCTAATTTTTCATGTATAATTGCAAGATGGTATAAAACAAAAAGCAAGCAATCAACCTAGTCTAGAATCTTTCTCTTTAAAACACTATATATATATATAAATTTCCAGCCTGCTGAAGGATACAAAATCAGGAAGAAAAGGTTACATTTTTTTGTTTAAGCAAGGTTTAAATGGAATAATTACATTTACCATAATCAATAAAACCTGTGAGTTAAGTTTATAGAAGTGGCTATTTCCCGTGCATAATTTCCCTGGGGAACTTTCAGTTTTAATTCAAAAAATAAAAACAAAATTAATAAAATAACCCTGAGCACTGACTGTAAATATGCCAGCAGATGTGTGAGGTTAAGGAAAGCACAAGAAGACACCCTGAAATCAAAGAGGGATTTCCCACTGCCTTGACACTAATTGTAAGGACTGAACTTTTTCTAGAACCATAATCAAATATATAGCGGCATAAGGGACTCATTCAGTAGTTTACAGGGATAGTAATAAGATGCTAGAATCTTGCACCTTTTAGATCACTAATTCAAACCCCATCGACACTAGTAGTAAATGCAGACTATATCCTGAGTTCAACACTCATCCTTAGCAACTAGAATGGGTACTTGGCAGATACAGGGAAGAGGTAAAATCTCTTTCTGCTCCCAGGCTAAGGAGCAGTTCTGTGCTACTCAGAGGATTCAAATCACCCAGCCCCACATTTTTTAATGTATTTAGGGGTTGCTTCGCTAAGCACTCTGACATACCTATTGCTCTCTTGGGGCAGGGCGGGGGAGAGATTGAAACTTAAGGCTCCAAAACCACTCAGGCAATGCTGAGTGCAGTAAGGCCTAAATACCTTTAAAAACCTAGGTCCAACTCTCTCTGTGCCTCAGTTCCCCGTCTGTTGATAGGGACAATAAAGTCTTTCTTTCTTCCACCCTTTGTTGAAATTGTAAATTCTTCGCATCTCTTGCTATGTGTTTGCATAACGTCTAGCACAACGGGGGTCCAGATCTTGCCATGGGGATTTTTAATACTACTGGACTATTACTATTAATAAAAATAATTATGGCAGGCCCTGCACTCCTTCTGCTTGTAGAATTCCCATGTGTTTATGTGGTTGGGCTTGTATGCAAAACACACACACGACTCAAATGGCAGCATTCAAAGTGAAACACAGCCACAGTCTCAGAGGTATGACTGTCTTTTTTAATTAAACAAACAACCAAAACAAACAGCAGCAAAAAACCAATCCTGTGAATTTCACATGATGTGGATGCAAAATCATTCATTCAGTCTGGGTCCACCTGACATACTTTCCACAGCTCAAAATGACATAAAATTACAGATAGATCCTGATTGGACTTTAACTGTCTCTTGGGAATGATATTTGAGATTGCTTAAAACGTCACTTCATGTTTCACTGCTGCCAGACATAGGACCTAGCCTGTCAAACAAGCACATAGTTAGTACCAATACAATCCACAGAAATGAAGCAATTAATGTTTTCTATTTGTCTCTCTTGATCTATCTACATTCAAACACACACATACACATTATGTGGTGGCAATACACATGATACGTTGCAGATCTCTGTAATAAATTGCATTGATGACACCCCGCTGCCCACTGACCCATCTCTCTGGGACTTGCACTAGTATTCCAAACCACTGAGACGCTTCAGACATGCATTATGATTCTAATCTAACCTGTCCCCAATCACTTTCCCTCTGTTCCCCCAAGTGTAGCATTTTCTTCCGCTAAGTGACAATTATCACTGAGAGAAAAGGTGGGTCAGGTCATATCTTTTTATGGACTGACTTTCATTGGTGAGAGAGAGAAGCTTTCGATCTGGTTTCTCTTTCAACAGAAGTTGGTCCTATAAAACAGATTACCTCACCCACCTGGTCTCTGTAATATCCTGGGACCCACACGCCGACAGTAGTGCATACAGTCATCACCGATGCGGGCAATATTCACTCCAGAATTAGAAACAGGAGATTAGTGCTATTAGATAAGGGAGTTTCCCATCTTCCCAGCAGGATTCACAGCACTAACATCTTACATAGGCAAGTTGTGACATTTTTGTATATAGCAAAGTTATTATAGACGTTTTTATTTAGAGTGTCCTAAATTTATTAATTATATATTTCCCCCCTAAATCTGAGTAAGGCACCTGGCTTCACAATACTTCCAATATTTTTTTCAAATATAAATTATACATTTTATTAACAAATGGCTGGGATATTTTTTGTTTGGTTTGGGTTTTTTTTTTTGCCAGTTATGTTGCCTAAATTTTCAGAAATGACTCATGGTTTTAGGTGCCCAACCTGAGGCATCTTTAGAAGGGATTGATTTTCAGAAAGTGCTGAGAAGAGCTGGTTGGAATTTCCTGAATTTTTGAGATTTCAAAAGTGAAATTTCCGAATTTGAAATGTTAAAATGGGGGGAGGGGCCAGGAAAAAAATTGACATTTTTTTTCCACAAAACATTTCTTCTCCTTACCTCTTACCCCATTTTACAATTAGCTGCTTGACATTTTCAAATTTTAAATGTTTCATATTTCTAAATTTCAAAACAAGGAGAAATTGAAAAAAAATCACGTTTCTCCTTTTTTTTGTACCTTGCTCTAACGCTGAACACCTACCCTCTAACAGTCAGGCATCTTTACTGTGTCTCAAATTGGCTATGCAAAAGCAAGGGACCACTAGTCACTTGGTTATTTAGGTTATGTTATATGGAGAATACAGTTCATGATGGTGTGGCATAAAGGCTTTATCGTCATGAACATGGGATGTGATCTGTTATTGATGATCTTTATTCCATATGTGCCTATGTATGTATATTATATCTCATACATTTTGTGTGTGTGTGTATAATTTACAAGTTAAAGTTGGTCTTTGAGTCATTTGCAGTTTAATTGCTCTTCGTTTTAATACACTCTAAAAGCTGAAGAATTCTAAGGAACAATTCATTCATTGTCCTCTGTGCATCTGGGTTAATGTTTCCTTTTTGGATTAGTTTGTACCAGTATGTTCCCTTCCTTCTCTCCACAAGCTAGCAATGCCAATTTCCCTCCATGGCAGCTACATTGACATCTGTTTACTTGGAAGCTCATGGATTTGATGTATGGGTGCTAACCACAAATTGATGGAATTCTTTCCAGATGCAAAGTCTTCAGCTATTCAAACAATAAGCCAAAAGCACTAAGTGGCGTTGTGTTTTTTGCCTTTTCACTGTGTATCTCTCTCTTGGTGATGATGTAAACACAATTACTAGGGGCAATGACCAGAACGCTTAAGATGTTTCAAAGACATGCTGTGGCATGAGTCATGGCGGATGGTGGTGGGTTGACAGTTGTGTTTGTGATCTGCAGCCAAAGGCCTGAACAGCTCATAAAGGAGTGTCAGAAAAGAAGAAAAAAACTGGATCAGCTAAATGTAAGCGGGTGGGGTTTCCACCCAACTGTGGTCAGAATATACATACATTGGAACAGTTTCTTGGAGTTCATCTGTGTCACATGTGGTATGGACCCTGAGGAGTGACTGTAAGCCACCTTTCTGCCCCTCTCCCCACCTTCTTTAATCCTGGGCTCTGGTGTAATTTAGAGCAGCAGGAAGAATCTTCTAGGAACTGGTATGCTGGTTACGGATCACCAGACCACCTGCTCCCTCCCCTACTTTACACTCGACCTTTGTGTTGTGTGAGGAGCGGGTCACGCGGTGCCAGCAGACTCCTCAGCTGCCCCTTTTGGGCTGAGGTCTGGCATTCTGTATTTAGTCTACACTTACCCCTTTCCCGAGCCAGCTCCTTAGCTAGTGTACATCAGTGTTGCCACAGTAACGTAGGCCTGGATACCCCAATTTATATCAACTGCAGCTCCCCTAATTTATGTTGTCTGAGGATCCGGCCTGGAATAAGAGCATTATTGATTTACACCAGCTGAGGATCTGGCACAATAAACAGAACTTACTTCCTTGGCCCATTTACATCCTCTTTTTTTCTTCCGTCACTGAATTTTCTTTGGAACTCGCTTCCTTCTGCGTTGATGTAACTGAGCTGCCAAGATATGGGTTTCTCATCCCACAGTTAAAGGGGAGAACCTCATTACACACTTCTCTCTCCTTTAGTGCGAATCTATGGGCTTGCAGTAGATGTGGGTAGGAGAGAACTCCAAGTTTTCCAATCTGTGTTTGGAAACCAATTCAAGACTGAAACGCTGAGCTTGAAAATGTATTCTGTATGTCCTCACAAGTTGCTGTTAATTAACACAGTAAAGTCATCATAGTCTTCACAGGGCCATAAAGTGGAAAAGTTAAAATTCATGGTCTACTAGAAGAAAATAAATGCTGTTTTGCAAGCTTAAAGTCCAGAGGCAAAAGGGATGTCTGCTGGAAAAATATGATGGTTCCCTACCCACTGCCCCTGAATTTGGGGATTTGTGGAATACAACCTCGACTAAACTTGGCTGGCAGAAATGTCCATGTTAAGTTCTTATTTAATGAAATCATGTGGTTGTAAATCAAACACAGAAATGAGGCTAAGCAAATTCACCACATCCTTCGAGAAAAGTACATATTGACTCTCTCGACTAAAGTTGCCTGGGTAGTGAATTATCTATATTTGTCAACTATAAAAAGATCATCCAGCATTGCCCAGGTTTTCTTATAATGTCATAATCCTCAAGCCCAAAACTGAACCGCATGCCTGGAGGAAACTGGCATGTTATTCGCACAAATCACTTCTAAAACCAACATTAAATTGCTATATTTTCACAAAAAGCTGTTACATTACTTTGACATCATTATTATTTCTGGGACATTTATTTCCACAGGCTCCATTTAAGATCAGGGTCTCAATGTGATTTAATTGGGGATTGGTCCTGCTTTGAGCAGGGGGTTGGACTAGATGACCTCCTGGGCTCCTTTCCAACCCTGATATTCTATGTGCTTGACCCAGTACAAAGACATAGGAAGCTATGGTTCCTGTCCCAAGACTTTACTTGTCTAATGTCAGACAAGAAGTGGCAAATGAACATCATAAACAATAGGAGGAAAGGGGGCAGAAGGGCTAGGATAACAGGATAAAAATCAGTTGAAAAAGATAGCAGTGGCCTCCCTCCAACATCCATTGAAGTCAATGAGAATCTTACAAAGGGTTTTGATTCTGTGTGTACAACCATATGCGGGGGAGTCATTTAAATGTACTGGCCCTGTCCTCACTGACACATTCATTATTGTTTGACTGTTCTCACATGGGTACCACAGCAGAAATGAGTCCTTCCTGGGCTGATGCATTTTCACAGCAAATTGTGCACTTGACAAACTGAAAAATTTCATAGCAAGTGTTTGCTTTTCTCCAAAATTTTCAGGTTTTTGTCTGACATCCAGACATTCCCCCTTCCCTCCAAAACAAAACACACACCTCCTACAACTGATTTTGGTCTTGGCTGCCAAAAACCAAGGAGGGAAATCAGGGTGGGGGTTTGGGGGCTTGGGGGGGTTATGTTTTTTTTTTTAAAAAAAAAGTCTAATTTTTTTATGTGGAAAATTGTGACAAAAACTAAATTTTTCATTTCACCAAATTTTTCATGGGGGAAAAAAGACAGGTTACAATCAGCTCTATTCTGGAGGAGGAATTGGAAGATGGAGGTGAGTAATGGATTTCCAAGCTAGTTAATAATAAAAAGGATGGTTTTTAATAACAGGTTAGACAAACATCTGTTAGGGATGGTTTAGGTAAACTTAATCCTGCCACAATACAGGGTGATGGAGTAGATGACCTCTTGAGGTTCCATCTAGCCCTATGCTCTCCATGGTCTTGGGGTTAAATAGAACTGGTTGAGAAACATATCATAGTCTCAGCACACAAAGCAGGCAGAAAGCAAGGAATGGCAGGACAGGCTTTCCATACTGCTTCAAACCTGAGCTGTAGACACTGTCAGTGATGGCTTGACAATGCAGCCCTTCCAGGGCTGAATACTTGACCTCTCGTTCTCAGCGAGACTAGTTGTGTGAATAAAAATTAAGGGCTGTAAGGGTTCTGTTTTTATTCCAATTTACTCCTGAACCTCTCTGCTGAGAGTGGAATTACAGGTGCTGAATTGTGATTCTGCTGTTTGTAATGTTAACAAGAAATTATATTGACACCACCTTCTCAATCATATCAGCCACAAGATAGTCATCAGATAGTATTCTCTCACCTATCCCGGATTCAACCAAATAATAACCTGGTGGTGAAAAACTCCAAATCCTATAACTTAATCCCAGTTTGTGCCCCATCACTTAAGTATTTCTAATCTAAGATTGAAATTGCTACTCTTAATTAGAAGTACTGAGAGTCTGGTTTTTATACTCACTGCCTTCTCTTTAGTCTTTGTAGCTTTGGTGTTCTCTTTTAAATGAACATTATCTCTCAAATATCTCAGGATTGGTCAAATCTCAGTTGCGATGCAACTGAGTTTATGTGACATCTGCACTAATAAACCAGAAAGGCTGCCATAATTAAACAGCAATTTTAATTGTTCCAAGTGAAACTAGCAACAGTTAGAAAATGGCAGCAGGATGCATGATGGTGACATAAGGCAAAATTCTCCTCCTTTATTGGGCAACATAGAATTTAATATACCTGGGTAACCCATGAGCCTAATAGCCTCCTTAAGAGATCTAGAAAGAAGGGCGGGTAGGAATGAGTTGTGTCTGGGTCATTGTTGCAAGGCAGATGCATAATTAACTCCACACCCAGAAGTTTCTGGAATTGGGTGTGCTAGTTTTGGGTACGCTCAATGGGTTCCCTGTAGCTGGCCTCACACACCACTGAGGGCAAGTAGTCTGTGTGGGTTTGAGGAAGGGGAGCTGCAAGAGCAGAAAGCAGGCTGGTTTCCTCTAACTCTGAAGCATTTTGTAGCAGGCTAGTGATGGCGTTCATTAACCTTCCAACAGGGAAGCCCTGGCAGTGTTAATTACAGAACGGAGCAATGGGGAGGGGAAACTTGGACTGTTGTTTGATTTTAGCCAAACTGCTTTAGTTAAATTGTCTGAAGAGTTATGAGTCACCAACTTTTCTCTCATTTAAATGGGATGATGGGGAACGAGTCAATGATATTTTGCTGTTCTCTGCTTTTTGTCTTGCTGTTTTCATCTACACACTTCAATTGAGTGGTTGGTTAACTGGTTAACTCGCTAGGTAACTGAGCGATTTCAGCAAAGGAGGTGGCAGAGGCTACATGGGTTCCAGTTGGAGGTTTCTGCAAGCAAGCGGAGGGAAGATGTTGGTTGCTATGCTTTTGACTCAGCACACTGTGTAGCTATGAGGTGGGCAAACATTTTGGCCTGAGGGCCACATCGGGGTATGGAAATTGTATGGGGCCCAGGAATGCTCATGAAATTGGGAGTAGGGGTGCAGGCTCCAGCTGGGGGTGGGGCTCTGGGGTGGGGCTGGGGATGAGGAGTTTGGAGTGCAGTAGGGGGTGCCAGGCTGGGACCAGGGGGTTGAACTGCAGGAGGAGGATCAGGGCAGGGAGTTGGGGTATAGGGAAGGGGAGTGAAGGCTCTGGTTGGGGGTCCGTGCTCTGGGGTGGGGCCAGAAATGAGGAGTTCAGGGTGCAGGAGGGGACGATGGAGTTGGGCGGGCTCTGCGGTGGGGCTGGGGATGAGGGGTTTGGGGTGCAAGAGGGAGTGCCAGGCTGGGACCAAGGGGTTTGGAGGCCGGGGGTGGGGATCAGGGCTGGGGCAGGGAGTTGGGGCATGGGGGAGGGGTCAGGGGTGCAGGCTCGGGGCAGCACTTACCGCAAGCCGATCCTGGAAGAATGTCCCCTCTCCAGCTCCAAGGCACGGCTAGGTGGCTCTGCATGCTGCTCCATCCACAGGCACCGCCCCTGCAGCTCCCATTGGCTGGGAACTGCGGGGAACGGTGCCTGCAGACAGGGCACCACGCAGAGCCGCCTGGCCATGTCTCCATGTACTACATAGAAGCCGGAGGGTGGTCGTGCCGGGGGCTTCCTGGGAGCCGCGTAGATTAACTGGTCTGACAGGCCTGATGTCCACTGCGGGCTGTAGTTTGCCCACCTTGGTGTAGTTTTGGTGGTCAAAGACTGTAACCGAGACTCAGGTTAACTGAACTAAGCTTTTGGGAGCTCTGAGTTACTTCTGACCGTGTTTCTATGGGGACTGATCTGTTGAGTTTGAATTTTTCTTTTATTTATGTTGATGTACAGCTGTGAAGATTATATATGTGGACTGTACGGTAGGCATGTTCTGTTGTGCAGCTGAAGTTGTTGTTGTTGCTATGGTCCTTTATCATGGTAAGAGTTTATAAAGCTGGTGTTTGAGAATTAGGTTCATGTTCTTTCCTTTTGTTCTTTTTGCACTTGGTCGTGGGGAGGTTGATCCTGTGGGGAGGTTGATCCTGTGGCTGAAAATCCTCAATGACTGACTGGGGTCTCTGTGCATTTTTCTGTGGGGTTTTTTTTTAGGCTCTAGGAGGAGAAGGGCAGTGAAGTAGACTCTAGCCACCCAAAGGTTACACATGGGAGGCCAGAATGCAGATCTAAGAAGGATTTTTGCTTGTAGACCGCAATCCTCATGGAAGCAGTCCCATTGCTGTTCCTGTATGCGCTCCCCACCTTGCTGGTGGACATTTGGCCTGATTCTGCTCTCCTCTTGGTTTTGCACTTTTGTGATTTCACTGATTTCATGGGAGCTGCTCTGGATTGAAACAGGTATAAACGAGATCCATCCTGACCATCATTTTCTCAAGCACAGTGGCTCTAGGAGCGGATGCATGAACCCTTCTCTCCTTTTATGTTGCCCTTGGCAGTTAGTAAATCCCAGGGACTAGAACATGGATCAGAAGGTCAGAAGATCTGAGTTCTGTTTATGCTTCAGCTACTGGAGGACGCTGGGTAAATTACTTTAGCTCTCTGTGCCTCAATCCTCACAGCTGGATAATGATATTTACCACTTTCATAAAGTGCTTTAATCTCTGTGGGTGAAAAGCGCTACATAAGAGGTAGCTGCTATTGTTGTCTAAAGTCATCACGTTTAGCCAGGAATAGAAGCCAGATTTCCTAAATACCACCCTACTCCATGGTATAGGAGCCATGCTTCCTCACAGGCCGCCTGTTCTGGGCAGGGCAGCGATGAATCGGGGTGCTAAATTCAAGACCAAGTGCATTTTGCCCTTAGAGAGCACACGCTCCCCACCTTTCCTAGCAAAACCCAGTTCTGTCATTGGACGTGCTGCAAATTGAAATCGGGTAACATTCCCCAAGCCTAGCTTTTGAAAGCTCTGTACAAAGGGCATAGGGTGACCAGACAGCAAATGTGAAAAATCGGGGTGGGGTGGGAGGTAATAGGAGCCTATGGAAGAAAAACACCCCAAAATGGGGACATCGGGTCACCCTAAAAGGGCCTGACGTTGTACGGCTCTTGCAGAATCCTGTGTGATCCTAATTTTATAGGTGCACTCTAGAAAACCGTAGTCCCTCCTCTCAGAATGCCATTAAAAATAACACACTCCTGCTGCCTGGACAGTTAATTTAATATTAAATCAGTAAAACATTTACTAGGCCTGGTCAGGGGCCTGCTTGCTGACAGCAGGCTGGGCTGACTGCAACAAATGTCTCCTCGTGGTTTGCAGACAGCTGCTGGCTTATTACTCACAGTTCTTGGGGAGGACTTCTTTGGTCCTGACGGATGACCTCCCCTAAGCCCTAATGAGGGTAGAAACTCAAAACATTTGTGAACATTTATGACCCAGGGAGACACAAGCATTTGTGAGGTTTGGATCAACAGCAACAATAGTCAGGGGGCCTGATTTACCCCAGATGGGGAAAGGAAGTTCGACATTTCCTTCCCTGCCAGACTCAGTTCTTTCCAGTGGGTTTCATCCATGACATAGGGCTCTTGAAGTTTCTACTAGTCCCTACTCTGCACTTCTGATGGCTCGGGTAGCTTGAGTTTCTACTGAAGGCTCTTTAGATGCACCACTGGTGCAGTGAGTCAATGTATTTGCTGATGCCCTGAAAGGAGGAGGTCACGACCCTTTTCCTCCACCCCACAGCAGACTTTCTACACCCGGGCCTGGGGTTCTGCCAGCATAAGCCAATGGTGAATGTGTCACTGCGGGAAGAGGTTGGGAAATGAGTTTTTCTGCAGAAAATTTTGACTTTTCATTCACAAACCAAGAACCCTGATAATTTTTTAATGGTTTTCTAGCAACTGAAAACCAAAAAATTTTTCAGTCAAAACCTGCGACAACTGGCCAACATTTCGCTGAGTTTTTGGGGTCAAAATTGTTTGATTTTGGTGATTTCTGAGGAAGAATTGGCCATTTCCAAGTCAAGCAGATGCTTTTGCTAAAACGCTTCGTTTTGTCGAAAGCCCAATTTTCCATTGTCAAAGGTTTTGGACGGAAAGTTTTCAAGCAGCCCTGGTTGGAATCATTGCTTCACTGCTTTAACCCCCTTAGTCCTTCAGTATCCTGATGGGGAGACTCATGTGAACAGTCCCATGGACTTCTCTATCCAGGTGTAATGACGATAGAGTTAAGCCTTCAAGGTTAGATGGCACCACTTTGGCAGTATCCATGTGGGGATGGGGTGTAACTGCAACGTTTTAGTGGGTGGGGGTTACCACCCTTTGGAGCAGGGCAGCCAGGCGCCTGCATTAATCCCAGTGTTTACCACAGCCTCTGCAAAAAGTGCTCAAAGTTATGTCCCCACCTTCTCCCCTTGTCTCTTGTGGAGTGAGGTGAGCTCCATGGAAGCACAGTGACTGTGACTAGTACTTGCATGAGCTTTGTGGGTGGAAGAAGGGAAGCTTTCTATGCCCTTCTTAAATCCTTAGAGTCCACTCAAGGGCCAGACAAAATCCAGCTCAGGTCTGAGTTGTCTTGATTTTAGTGGGATGATTGTGGGATCAAATTGCTGTAGGAATGAGACTTATGCTCCATTTATGGTAATAGGGACACCTAGCTCTGATCTAGTGCTTTTCATCAGCAGATTTCAAAAGGTGTGGCGGGGGGGAGGCGTATCATTATTCCCATTTTACAGATGGGAGAACTGAGGCTCAGTAACTTGCCTGCAGTCACTCAGTGGCTCACTGGCAGAGCCAAGGGTAGAATTCAGGTCTCGAGTCCCACTCCAGTGCCTAAGCCACTAGACCACACTGCCTTTGACTGTGTCCTACAAAGCCAAGCCAGTTAATATTGAACTTCCCTTCCCCCCACCCCCACCTTGTTTGTTCCATTATGTGTAGGCATCCCAGCACATATAAAGGGGCAAAAACAAATTCCATGTTGTGAAAGAAAAAATGTGTGTGGGATCTACAGCACATTTATGGTAGGATTTTCAAAAATGCTCCATGTTGGCTTATTTCTGTTTCTATTAAAGTGAATGGTAAAATATCTGTCAAGTTCAGTAGGAGCCGAGCTGGACTAACACTGAGTGTCAAAATCTCATAGACAGTCAAGGATTTAGTTCCTGAGTGCCTAAATCACTTTTGAATACTAGGTTTAGGCCTTTTATTTTTATTGTGAAGATTTTCAGGCAACTACAGACAGTGGCTATCAGCAATGTTGTACAGATGGGCAGAATTTAAACAACTGAAGAGGGACAAGTGTATCACCAAGGAGGAGAATGGAAATAAGAGGGCTAGTAGAAAATGTTCTGTTGAAATTTTTTCCCCACAGAAAATTGGGGTTTTGATTAAATGAAACATTTTGTGGACAATTTCTGTTTCCATTGGAAAAACATGGAAGTCAATCATTTTTCTTCCAACAACCAAACATTTTTCAATTTTCCGTTAAAATGTGTGTGTGTTGGGGGAGGAGGAGGGTGGCCAAAGCATTTTTATTGGTCAAAAAACATAGCAAAAAAAACAACCAGTTTTTTGACAAATCTAGATGATGTGGAAAAAATCAGACAAACCGCTTTTGTCAAAAGTTTTCACAGGGAAAGTTTTGGTTTGGTTTTGTTTTCCGCAGTCAATTGTATTCAGATCCCAACAGGAAGAGGAGAGGAGTTTTCTAGGACTGATAGCAAAATACAGTGCTATCGAGCACAGAAGTGAAGAGCAGGGAGGGAGGCAAGATTGGATAAGTGGAACTGTAATGAACTGTTTGTTGCTTGGGCAACTGTGTCTCATGCAAAGAGGGAGAGGAGGAAACAGGTTTGCTGATCGTTGTAAACTACAGAGATGTTGATTTGAACAGGGAGTTCAACTTTGTGAATGGTGTGTCATATATTATTACAGAGGTCTCAGCCGGGAGCAGGGAATGATGCAATTATTGGGGGTTTCTGTTATTTTATTGCCAGACCCCAAGGGCTTCTGGAAGGGCAATAAAGAAACCAGTCCCAAGGCGGGTGGGCATCTGGTGTTTCCTTGCTGAAGCCATGATTCAGGAATGATTCAGAAGGAGAGCCAGCTTGTGTTTGTACTCGGGACTCAGGCAGAATGATCAGAGAAAGAGGCCAACCAGGAAATGAGGACATCTTAGTCATAGAAAGAAGAGACAATCGGATTCATTCACAAATGTCACTGGGGGAAAAGGAGATGCAAACCAGTGCTTCAGGGACTATGGGGTAAACTGACAGTCTCAGCTCCCCATGCCACTAGCCAAGTGCTTGAACTTGGGCTGACACTGTCACAGAATGGAAAATACTGGCAGCCGGATCCTGACGTTGTCAGTGATGCACTTGTCAGATGTCTCAGGCAAGGATAAAACCAACGAATGCCCACAGAAATGATCCAGAACGCTTGCTCCCCATCCTCCCGAATATTCCCACCTTGCCCCGGGACTGCTCTTTATCCCACGATTTATAATCCCCCCACAGTTCCCTTGTGCTCCCCCTGTCTCTTTGTATTCACCTGCTTATTCTTGTTATGGGATTAGACCCCCGTCCCTCAAAGACGCACACACTTGTTTAATTAGGCACCGTATGACAGTCCTATTGAAACCAATGGGATTACTCAGTGCATAAGCCTACGCTGTAAGTAAGCCTCTGTAGGATCAGGGCTTTAGAATAGAAGCTCTTGGGGGGTAGGCACCATCTTTTTACTTGGGGTAAAATTTTCAAAATCACATAAGTGATTTAGGACCCTGAGTCTCATTTTCAAAAATTACCTAGGAACTTAGGCCCAGATCCTCAAAATCCTGCTGATTTTTTAATAAGATTTAGGCTCCGAAGCCATTTTTGAAAATGAGACTTAAATGATTTTGAAAATTTTACCCAAAATGCCTAGCATGCTGGGGACCTGATCCCGGATCAGGGCCTCTAGGCCTGACTGCAGTGCAAATTAATAACAATAATGATCGAGTCCTAATAACCTAGGTGACAAATTAGAACTTGGGAGACTTTGGGGTGGGCAATAAGGGATGGTTTTATCATATCTCTTGGCCATAACAGAGACGCAAGGCTTTTTGCCAAGGTTTCCCTAGTTTTTTCCTTGCTTTATTTGCACAGATGTTTTTGCCAGGCCTGTCATCAACTTGGGGAGAGGGGCGCTTGGAAAAAAAAAATAAAAATGACTGAACAAGTTGAAGAAATTGCAAACAGTAAATCTCGCACTCACTAGGCCAAGCCCAGCAAGTTGCTGAGGTTGTAGTTTTCAGATTTGGTTTGAGATTCTTGTAAATTTCCAGCTATTTTTAACTTGCCTCTCTGAAAGAGCCTAGGAAGAGGAAAGTAACCATTTCATCAACTGGTGCTATATAAATCTCCTTGGGGTTTATTATTTGCTGTTTCATTTTACTGGCAAAAGTGCTCCTACGAAAGTAAAATAGCCAGTCATTGATTTACAGCTTGGAAGCGGGGGCGCCGCTGAAAAAAGAAGTGTGTCGCACCTGAAGGAAAGTGCCCCGAGTTAATTGAAAAGCTTCAGGAAGCGGGAATTCCTCGCAATGATACTATCACCTGCGTCAGTCACCAGATGTGACTCCAATTTTCTGTTTTTATAATAAGAACTCACTTGATATCCTCAGAAATAACACGCTGCAGCCAGAATAACAGCACATTTATCAGAGGCGTGTTTAAATCTTAGAACTGTGCTGTGGTTCTAGGCTGATGGGTTAGCAAACGGTGAGCAGTGTTTTTTCAGTATGTAATATACGTACACCCAGGAAGTCTAAGCTTTGAAAGAATCAGAGAGGTAGCTATGTTAGTCTGGGTTTGCAGAAGCGACAGAGTCCTGTGGCGCCTTAAAGACTAACAAAAGTATTGAAGCATAAGCATAAGCTTTTCGTGGGCTAGTACCCACTTCGTCGGATGCATCCTACTAGCCCACAAAAGCTTATGCTTCCATACTTTTGTTAGTCTTTAAGGTGCCATAGGACTCTTTGTCGCTTAAGCTTAGAAAGAGGATGGGGCTTCTAGAGTATTCTTTACATAATCCCTAATTTGGACGACTGCTCTGGTTCCATTTTATTGTTTAGTTTTCTCCTTATGCTTTTATTTCATATTCCTTCTTCCACTCTTGAGTGTTGCCCCCTCATCTCACAGGTAGTACAACAGCTTTTCAAAGCAGAACTTTCTCTGGGCACAGAACACTGCTGCTTTACAGAACATCACTGTGCCATACAGCCAGAAGTGAAAGTAAGCAGGTCTGGGCCGGTACGCCGTACTGGACCAGTTTCCCCAGGCCAGTGATTTAAAGGCCCCGAGCCCTTTAAATCCCCGCTGAGCCCTGGGACTCCTAGCAACCTTTGCAGCTGATAGTTCCGGAAGTGATTTAAAGGGACTGGGGCTCCCAGACGCCGCTACCACAGCCGGAGCCCCGGGCCCTTTAAATCTCGATTTAAAGGGCCCAGGGATTTAAAGGCTCCGCCCCTTCTAGTTGAGCCCACGCCCCTTCTGCTTGAGGCCCCGCCCCCTGCTCGGGACTCTGGTGTACCGGTAAGTCCTTTAAGTTACTTTCACCCCTGCATACAGCTGGGCCACATGTATTCCTTTTACGCCCCCTTTTAAGTACATCTGCTTAATGCAGTTAATGTAGCTAAAATACAATGGGAAGAGAATATTGGAACACCAAGTTACTTTTCTCTCCTTTCTAGAGCCAGGCTCTAATAAAGGACACACTTTACAGTGATAGACAGCACATTGCGCCTACAGGTACTATTGCTATAAGATCTTAAATTAAGGAATTATTAAACCCAAGGACTGGGGTATGCAAATATAGGTTAAGGTACCTAAGCAGCCAAGGCCCAGTGAAATGTAAGTTCCATCGAAAATCTTAATTTAAATTTGGGTGGCTAAAGTTAGTCTATATTCAGATATCTACACTGCAGTTTTCAACAGGATACAGGCCTGGCCTAATTCTGTTCCCATTGAATCAGAAGTAACTGTTACAGCAGTGGTCCACATCTCTTTAGCTATTTACAGTGAAACTCCCGTTGACATCAATGGAAGCAGAGTTAGGCCAACATATCTGAAACTTGCCCCTTTTATTAAAAGAGGCCTGATTTGCAGTGGAGCCAAGTCACCAGAGTTTACACTGAAAATAACCTTTCGTGTTTCTGAAAATTAGGCCACTTTTTTTGAGGTACCCAAGACCAGAATGTGGGCCTGTATGTTGGGAAGAACATCAGTGGGACTCCTTGGGGGAGTGGGACTGCCCCTTCTCACCAGTGTGAGTAAAGGGTTCATAATTTGGACCCAACTCTGGATCCAGTAGCACTGGGTGACATTTGATGACATTTTAGACGTTTCCATGCAATGATTTCATGAACATGTTTGAAAAACCTTTTACCATTCCTCTCATCCACCCTCCCCCCGCCACTCTCTGTAATGAGTGCCTGGCTTTAAAAACCCATCACAGCAAGGGTTGATTATAGATCTTGTTACTAAAAAAAGGCCAGTATTATAATATACATTGCTGACTTCATATAGTCATTGGCACAAATTGTTTTTTCCCCCCACGTGAAGTTGTAGAGATTTCCAGCGCTCTTCCAGACCCAAATCGAGACAGGTAAGGAAGTCCCCTTCTTGGCTTTCTACTCGTTGGCATACGTCTGTGCCTAGTTGCACCTGTCTTACTCACTTCAGCCCCAATTCAGTGGACCACCGAAGCACGTATTGAACTTTAGGCATCTACCCGTATTGAGCAAAGTGCAAAGCTTTAAGCTTTTGCTTCATTCCAATATATTTAAAGTTTAACACATGCTTAAGTGCTTTGCTGTATAGATATAGACTTAAGCGCATTCTTATATGTATGCACTTGCTTCTGTGCTTAGTTGAATAGTGATGGACTTAAGCATGTACTTAAAGTTAGGCATGTGCTTAAATGTTTAGCTGAGTTGGGACCTTACTCAGGCAAAACTTCCATTGAACTAGGCCCTAACTTTGTACCAGTGAGGGAAAAATACTGATAATACCCAGCTCTCATATTTTATATGTTCCTCAACAGATCTCAAAGTGTTTTACAAAGGAGTTCAGTGTTATCCCCATTTTACAGATAGGGAAACTAAGCCATGTGGCTTAGTCTCAGCTTACTTTGCATGGTGAGTGAGCGGAACATTTCCAGTCTCTGCACGCTCTGAAAGAACAGAAGAGGATAAAGCTGCACTGCTGTCATTAAATACTTGAAGCTTTTCCTCCGGGATCTACTTGCTCAAAATCTATTTCAAAGTGTCGGATTTTCTTTTAACCCCTTTAAAAATGATGGCAGTAGAATGACACCTGCAATCTTTTGGTTTGTCACCTTATTTAATTATCTCTCTCGTTTTAATATGGCACATCCTGTGCTCACAGGTAAACTGACTCATTTACGAGAGCACAGATTGCTTTTCAGACCAATACAGCTTTGAAAGGCGCTGATATTTTTTTTCAAAATGTGCCTTCCCTATGGTGATTTATTACTAATACCTTGAAAATCAAAGATGACACGCGATTTGGATACCTGCCTCCTTCAACCAATATTGGAGTTATTCAATCAAAGTTGAAGTCAGCTACAAATATCCTGTCCCATGCTGAGAGCTTAATAAAAATGATCATTATCCTGCTTGCTGCTTGTCGATTTTGGCTGCTGGCTGTCATGGGAGAACTGCAAATGCCACTTTCTAAAAGCCACTGTGGAGCTAAAACAGAGTTTTGGATACCGTTCAGAAGAACAGCTTTCAGATACTTGTCTGAAGCACACCTCCAAATCTAACCAGGTTCGCTCATTGCTAGACTTTTACTTGTTGGGTTTGGGTCTTTTTTTTAATGCTTTGCACAAGTTTCGTTCATGTCTGTTTTTCATGAGAGTCAGTATGGGCAAGATTTTGGACACCGATAACTAGAAAGATTGATTTGTCGGAACAGACTCATGAAGTAATCCCACAAAGAAGTGGTGAGTGTTTGTAATGCTCTGGGCTGTGCCAGAAGAGCCTGTCCAATGAACCAGGATAAAGAGGGCTCTCATAGTAACCTAACTCTTAGTTCATTTTCAGGGAGGTCATTCTAATAACTGGTTCAAGATGGATTCCAGGGCCACTGGCAATTTGGAAGCACAAGGATGAGCTCATGCTTAAGACACAGAACTCAAACTTGGCTCTGCCACATGTTTCCTGTGTAAACTTGGGCAAATCACTTAACCTCCTTGTGGCTCAGTTCCCCATCTATAAAACAGAGGTATTAATCTTACTTGCCTCACTGGGGGCCAGAAGAGAGAGAACATTTTCGAGGGTGTCAGATGTTACAGGAATGGATGCTATAGACTGAAAGGAACCCTAATAAATATTTTGCAAACAAACATACACATATCAAATTAGATTTCAAAATTATATCTTTACATGCAATAAACAGAGTATTGGAGCATGAATATTTCTGTGAGGAAAATTAGGCAACCTATCTATAGTCTATGATTAATTCAATAAATGTAGCTTTTGTTTGATAATTACTTGCATGTTTCATAATTTGTTGTTCAAAATTGTTCATGCAAGCATATTTTAATTTACAGTTCACAAGATAACACTGATAATACCCAGCTCTCATATTTTATATGTTTCTCAATCGATCTCAAAGTGCTTTACAAAGGAGCTCAGTGTTATCCCCATTTTACAGATAGGGAAACTGAGGTGTGGCACTATTAACATGACTTGCCCAAAGTCACCAAGCAGCAGAGCTGGGACTAGAACTCTGGTCTCATGAGTCTCAGTCCAGTGCTCTAGCCACGAGATCATTCTGCCTCCCCCTCATAAAAATAGTAATTAGTAAGCAGTGATTATTCACTATTTGTTATCCATGTTCTTGTTGCTAGGGGTGGTTAAAAGGTTCTGAGTTTTGAATTTTTCACTGAAATTATTTTTTATTTAAAAATGTTGATCAAAGTTTTGCAAGCCCCTCTCTTGTCCCTTCTCATTTTCGACCAGCTGTGGAGCTGGACAATTTTTTCCCTCCTAATTTCAAGATTCCTGCCAGAATTTTTGTTGACATTTCAAGGGGGGGGGGGGCGGGTAATGTTTAACACTTTTGTAACTTTATTTTTCTTCTTTTACAATGATCTCTAATTGTTTGTTCTCCCTGAGTGGACAGCTGAAACTTTTTATGAATGCAAGTTGGAAGATCAAAGGGAATTAAAGATGGCTACAACCACGTCTAGTGTGAACCTGCATGTAAACACATTTGTGCATGTGTTCACTACACTTCTACTTTTCACGTATTTGTGAACACAATATTGCTCAGATGGGTGTTTATGAAAAATGCACAATCGCCTGAGGACTATTATGCTTTGGTCTAATTCTGGCTGTTGAGTTTAGTGTGCCAGTGCTGCGTGGTGTTGATGGCCTGCGATATCCAAGAGGTCAGAGTAGATAATCTAGTAGTCCCTTCTGGCTTTAAACTCTTTGACTCCGAAAATGAAGAGGCCATAAATATCATTGAAGCCGGGAGTGAAAGTAAGGGAGTACGGGCCGGTACGGTGTACTGCTAAAAAGTGGCTGACGGTACCAGCCGCTATCACCTTACTTTAAAGCGCTGCCATGACAAAAACTATTGTCACTACCCTTTTGCCCACCCAGGCTGTGCCAACTGGGGAGGAGGTCAGAGGGCGCAGTTGCCCTGGGGCCGGCAATTTAGAAGGGCATGGGGCCCTGGCCACTGCTGCAGAACCAATGGCCTTGTGGCTCTCTGGTAAAGGGATCAATGTTCTCTGGGTGTCTCCAAGGCCAAACAGACTGGACCACTTTGTTGGATGCACCCAACTATGGGGTTGTGTCACCAGGGATCTCTGTGGGGATAGGGACACTGTGGAGGGGATAGGAGAGGTGCTGGGTGAAGGGACCGGGCTCGCTCTGAGCCCGCTCCTGTCCCATTCCGTTCCCAGCCTGGGCCGGCTCTGCCACCCCCCTCGCTCCCCGCCGGGCCTCTGTCAGCCGCACCAGGGCTCTGATGCTCTTCTGCGCTGCTCCGGACAAAGTAGTTCTTTGTCCAGCACAAAATTATTGGATAACTCAGTGGTTTCTAAATCAGAAATATTGGTACATCAACAAAAGATACAGGCAAACCAAACATGGCTTGGTTTAGAGTGTTTAGCACGACAATTCAGTCCACATTTTCTAAAAATGTTCCATCAACTTTTACTCCAAATGGATTGAGGCGCTAATAATGCTTCTTGCTTACACTACTGCTTGGATTTTAGTAGCACCTTGTGACCCCAACTAGTGCTAAGCACTATGCGTATGTGATCATCACTGCCCCAAAGAGCTTACAGGCTCAACAGGCAAAACAGACGAAGAGTGGAAGAGGAAAAGGAGTTGAAATAACTGTTCCAAGGTCAAACACTAGGTCAGTGGCACAGCTGAGACTGGTGTCCTGATTTCCTGATCCCAGTGTATTCTTCTAATCATGCTGTTTCCCAGATAAAAGTTATTTAGCAATCCAAAACTCTAATCAGTCACTGCCACTCAAATGGTAATCAAAGTTTTGCAAGTAATCAAGCTGTGGGAACCAGAATTTTTTGTTTGACAGGATATTCTGTGATTTTGAAATTTGTTTTCATACCGAATAGGAACAAAACCAAATAATTTTGAAATTTCCTGTGAAATAAAATTTTTGAAAGGAAAAATTCACATCAGACCAACAAAAAATTTTGTTTTGATTTTGGCTTTATTTTTTTATAATAAAAATAAACTAAAATTTTGAAAAATAATTTCAATATTGTTTCTAAATACAATGTTGTTGAAAGTGACACATTCCTGCAAAAAAATTCAGTTTCAACCAAATTGCATTTTCTTATGGAAAAATGTTCCACGGGGAAAATTTTCAACCAGCTCCAGTAATCAGTTGCAAATATCCAGCCGTAGGTTGCAATGTATTCAGGACTATTGTAATGACGTGTTTATAAAACAATACATTCTTTTTATCATTTACCAGGGGCAATTTCTGAGTCCCTTACTCATTTTGTACAGTCTCTTAGTCGGTGAGTAATCCCATGTAAACAGATGGGTCTACTTTTGGAGTAAGATGATACTCGGCATAAATCAGGTTACCAGAATCTGGCCTTAAGTCAGAAATTCTGCACCTTAATTTCTCTTGCAAGAATGCCTCAAGAAAAAAGAGGAAAAAGGGACATTTTCTTCCAGATTCCCTGTTCTCTAACAGCTTACCCTTGGTTTACCCTCCTGTCATTTCCTTTTGCCCTCTTCCCAATGTATCACATTTCCATTTCAGAGTATGTAGATCCACAGTTGTTTAAAAAGCAGCTCAAACTTCCAACTTATAAACATCACTTCCTCTGTCTCCTGAATTTATTTTAATAGCTGATATTTGAGCCCAGGGGATTGTTTTAACTAACACTGCACTGTCAGAAGTAATCACTTTCCTTCAGGCTACCTCTGGGTCAATAGCACAAGGCAAGACGCCCTCACGTTTCATTACCCAGGGATCAGCCCCTTTCCCAATTCATCACTCTGAAACTAGGAACCTCTCTTTCTCTTGGGCTTGGCTGCATGATTCATGCGATGCCAAATCAACAGTATATTTGCTTTTTTCTCAGTTCATTGTTTTTATTTGCTTACATGTTCACTGTCATAGTTCAACCCATAAATCAACATGGGTTTATTTTTTACAAACGCGTTGAAAGTTCGAGCCAGTTTCCACTGTTGTGAAAGACTCCCAATACCACATGTCCTTTAACAGGTGGAAAATGTCTTAAGAGGCTGTTTGGATGGGAACAAAACTAGTATTTATTTATGACTTAATCTAATTCCAAAACAAAGTAACAGTTCCCTGAACTGAATTATCTCCTTATGATGCTAGCCCACTAACATATGGTTTTATTATTTAAATTGAAAATGTAATATTGAAACCATTTCTAGCTATTAAACTTGTGCAACCGATTACTGGGAAACAATGCTTCCCAGCCCCTGTAGTTTTAACAGACCGTTTTCTCCTCAAAGGACAACCCAATGCCTGTCATAACTAATTCTGGCATTGGAAAAACCTTGTCCTCACATGTGTCTGATTCAGAATGAAGTGCTGCCGAAGGACTGGATTCTCGATGGAACAAGAACTTTTTTGGTGACCTAGATTTAAAAAAAAGTGAAGAGAGAAAATCCAAACTACTAGTGGAAGACGTTACATGTTGTGTCCAGGTGAAAATACCCCCGTCTTCTACGGCAGGCAAATAGTGAACAACCACGTTTGCTGGCTGGGTAGTGAGTGAACTCCCTTTGGTTGGCCTGATGTGAAAGGTTAAAAAGCACTGCACAGCAAGGGGGTAGCACAGTTGAAGGTCAATCCAGGTCTCTGCATCATTAACCTCTGTCCAAAATCTTGTCCGCTCCCTACTCCCCACTGAGGCTTTGTCTGCACTGGGGGATTTGCCCTGATTTTTAGTCGTGGGTAACTGTGGTGATGCAAACCCCTAGTACAGAGCACTAAAGATCATGATTTGCATTGATGCCGTTTGCTCATTCTTGAAAGTGGGGATCAGTGGGCACTGGTGCAAACTGTGGTTTCGATCAGCTTTGCCCATCTGCACAAAGGGTTTGCAATGGTGCTGTTATACCAGCAGCTGAAATCAAGGCAAATGCTTTGTTTAATCAAGGTCCGAGACTGCACAATGCCCAGGAGTTTCTCCTAAGTCTGGAATAATCTCCACTGTGCTGCAATTAAACCAGTGAGAGCTGCTTGGGCCCAAAATTCTCTTTGTCTCACCTCTTCCCTAGTTTTGCCATGAGTGACAGGTTTCCCTCACCTTGATGGCTGGCGAAGTTGCTTCTCTTCTTCCAGCTCCCACGTTCCGCTGCGATATGGATCTTTGAGGCCCGACATTGCCTCTTCCTCTCTCTGGCTGACTTCCATTTTGGAGCTGTAAGCCAAGGAGAAGTGCTTTGAGCATGTGTGTTTCTTTTTTATTTCTCTCTTGGGTGGATCACATTAGCCAGCAAGGAAAGAATCTGTTTCTGGGTAGGACAGGAGCAGATGCACTGGGCATGCTCACTGTGACCTCAGCTATCAATCTCATGCCACAAGCATAGCATATGAGCAGGGCAGAGTTCATAGGCATGATTTTGATCTCCCTTGCACCGGTACTTGCTTTACTTCTGTGAAATTATTCCTGATTTACATCATTGTAAGGGTATGTCTATACTACCCACTGGATCGGTGCGTAGTGATCGATCTTTCAGGGATTGATTTATCATGTCTAGCATAGACGCAATAAATCGATCCCCGAGCACGCTCCCCATGTACTCCGGAACTCCACCTTCTCAAGAAGCGGAAACGGAGTCGACAGGGGAGTGGCAGCGGTCGACTCGCCGCCGTGTGGACAGCCAGGTAAATCTACAGTAAGATTCATCACTGAAGTTGCGAATCTTAGGTTGACCCCCACACACACTAGTGTGGCCCAGGCCTAAGTGACATCAGAACCAGGCTCTGGAACAATGTTCCTGAGAAAACAGCTGGCTTAGTACTAAGGGGAACGACCTCACTGAAATGGCAGAAGCCTCTGTAGTTGCAGTATCAGAGTGGACGAGGAATGTCTACAAGCCAGCAGCTGCTGATGGTGCCCAGCTCTGTATTCAGCCTTGGATTAGTAATGCTGATTTGTAATTAAGAGTATATTGCATGATCATGTAGTCACTAGAGGTGGGTGGGAAACGTTTTTCCCATCCAACAGAAAAAATCATATCAACAAATTTTCCACAAATTGGGATAAGATGAACTCTTAATAATTTTCATGAACCAAAAATATTTTCAGGTCAAATTCAATGTTTTGTTTTGATATTTTTGAAATGTTTCATTTTGATTTTTTATTATTCATTTTAAAATTATTTATTTTAATTTTTTTAAACCCCCCTCCATAATTTAGCTTAAATTTTGAAACAGTCATTTTTTGGATTGGAAAACCAGAATTATTTATTTTGCAAAGGTTGACATAAAACAGTTTCACCATTTGGAAACTACCCTCCCCCGCCCCAAAAAAGAGGTTGAGTTGATTATTTCCTTTTGTGGAAAAAAACCCCAATGCATTTCTCATGGAAAATATTTCACCTCTTTTTCTTCTTTTTTTCAGGATCTAATCCATAATTCATGAAGGTTCGAACATCTGTTAATGGGGTAGGTCTCTCAATTTCACTCTCTCACAGCAAGAACCAATGGCTGAAAGCTGAAGCCAAACAAATTCAAACTAGAAAGAAGACACTAATGTGACCGGACAGACAGCAAATGTGAAAAATCAGGATGGGAGTTGGGGGCAATAGGAGCCTATGTAAGAAAAAGACCCAAAAATCAGGACTGTCCCTATAAAATCAGGAATCTGGTCACTGTAGAAGGCACTAAGGATGATTAACCATTGAAACAAACTACCAATGGAAGTGGTGGATTCTCTTCAGATCAAGATGCCTTTCTGGAAGAGATGTTTTATCCAAACACAAGTTATTGGGCTCAATACTGGAGTAACACTGTAATTCTGGGTTGTACAGGAGGTCAGTAAACTCCATGAATCTCTTTCTCTTTCCATACATTTCAAATTATATCAACCCAGTGATGAAAGACGCAAAAGGGTTGAAAGTTTCTATATATTATTCTAAAAGATGAGATGATTTACTGTAACCAAAAAGACATTACTGCAGGATGTCGGAGGACCAGATAGCAAAGTGTGAAAAATGGGGCTGAGGGGTAATAGGGACAACCTTAATATTCAGGGCTTTATCTTATATAGGAATCTATCAAATCAGGACATCTGGTCTCCATAGCAGGATGCCACTCCCATTCTGAGAATTCTTGTTTATTGACATAACAAGAAATCTACTGCAGTGCGTAGGCACCTTTTAGTTATTACTTTTCTTCAGCTTCTGAGCAACTCTTGAATTGTTTGTCAAGTTTTCTTAAAAAGTGATTTATGGATCTGAGGAAGAGAAAGAGGCAAGGGTTTTATAAATAGTGACTCCCTTTCATTCCCCTCCAGTGCATTAATTGAGCATTATCTGTAATTGGAAACCTAAAGTGCATTCGTACTTGGATCTCATGCAGACGGCTGCCCTGATGTGACTCTTAATGTATCATAAACCTACAGTGCAGTACTATGGATTTGCTGGTTTTTAATGAAGTTAACATATGTGGACTTTGACATATGAAGGGGTGTATCTAGTCTGCACTGTTGGACAAAGAGGGTTTATTAAAGTTTTCTTTTTTTAGAAACATTCCTTTTCAACAAAGATGTCCATTTAAGCAAAGAGAAAGATCAGAGTTCAGATAAGTATCCCCAAAATCTGGACACTTTTCTAAATTAACTAAAATCCCAGGATTCACCACACTGGCCTGGAAACCTCCCAACAATAGCTGCTCTTATGTGATATCTGGTATTTCTTATTTCCAGTTTGCTGCTTCTTTCCAGTCCCAAGAACAATATTTCTGGTGGTATTTTGGCCTTTCTGCATCCAAGCAGAATTGGAGAAGCAAGTAAAACAGGAACAAATAAAAGGTAATCAAAGCTGATGTGTTTCAATTTCGCAGGGTTTCACACTCATCCAAACTTATCCATCTCTTTCCAAGTCTGTATAAACTTCATACAACCACACAACTTTATTGGCTTGATGGCCAAGGCACCAGACCATAATTTGCTTTAGGAAGTGTGGGGAGAAAAATTGGGAATGGCCCACTAAAATTGTTTCCTTTTGCTAGGGAGGAAGCACAAAAAGTTTGGTTCACGCAGCTGTGACAATACCAGGAATGTTTTCACCGCAAATACCCACATTTAGACGTAGAGACATTGACAACTCAGATTGGGCCCAAAATTCAGATTTAGATTTTGTAGAAACAAACTTTTGCAAAGGCTAAAACTGCCTGGAACCTTTCCAGTATTCCAGTTGGAAGCAGAAATTTTGAAACCAATAAAAAAATTGGGGTTTTATTAGTTCAGCCTTGACATCACTGAGAAACTCACACTACCTCTCAAAATATATAATCTAACTTCATTACTCTTCATTGTAGAAGCTGATGGGAATGCAAAAGGGTATGGAGTCCTTGTTAAAATTCTGTCACAACAATGAAAGGAACGCTGAGATGATTTCCATACTTACTGAGGCTCCAAAATACTTCACAAGAGCAAAGCTTTTCCATTTTTGGAATGTCTGGGCAAGTATATACACAGTCTGAAACACTGTGAGAAGTAAGAATTTCCCCTCTTCATCTCCAACGAGTGATAACTCTGAAACCTACAATGCCTGTTACATCTCAGTAGTAGTAGTAGTAATTATAATATAGTGACCGGGAGCCACGGTCATGGACTAGGACCCCAACTGTGCTAGGTCCTGTACAAACACAGAATAAAAAGACAGTCCCTGCCGAGGGAGCTTACTAGCTAAGTAATTGTTAACTATTTCACTGCTGAGCAAAGCATGAAAGAAAAACAGAGGGTGATCGTATGACATAGATTTATCCCATCTTTTGCAAGAGATATTTTGTTTTGGGATCTTGAGTGGGTTGGGCTTAGAATATTGTTGCTATTTCCACCTGCAATTTGTCTCCTGATTCTGCCCTTATTGGTAGAGGGAATGGGAACAGTTTGCCTTAGTAAAACACTGACAACTTAATGCCTACTTCATCATTTTTAAACAAAGCCTTACAAGTAGTTTGTGGTGTTACATCTGCCCATGAAACACCCCCACCTCCCCCTCACACCAGTTGTGGTGGTTTTACAACCACATTTTCCTAGTTTTTCCACCCATTTTTTCCCTCCCCTATTGCTGTGTGAAAGTCCCACACAACCAACAGGAAAAACTCAAATAATGACACTGGCCTATGCGCAACACAACATGCTGTCAGAAAAAAAACAAGCTGAAGGGGGGAGAAAATCCCTGTGAAAAATATGGTGTTCCGTTGGTTGTTTTTAATTCCTACCCCCTTTCAGTTAAAATGATCCTAGTTGCTATTGGTCAGGTAACATTTTCAGACAGACTTGTGCTTTAAGTTGATGGTGCCCCTTTCAATGGAGAAGGACCATCCCTTACCCCTCTTCTCTGCAAATATATGCAGCCATGATTATGGGGATTTATGATAAGGCAAGGAGTGAAAAGTCTGTAGGAGCCACATGTTAAAAGGTAGGCAGCACACGAGGTTATGTGAACAGCAGTGTAGCAAATCAGAAGGTTTTGGTCCCCGGAATTATTGTTTATACTACAGCAGCGTCCAGGCATCCTAAATCACAAAGCCCCACAGCTCTGTAGACAAGTGTCACTCAAAGACAGTCTATGCCCCAGAAAACTTGACAACCTAGGCAGTGCTGAGAATACTTGGGAATACTTGTGTGCCGCATTTATTCCAACCTCTTGCTTTGTTTCAAATAAGAAAACATTCTTTTACACCACTTCCCTAGCTTGGTTCCCGTTTTGTACTTGGATGGACGTGAAGATGCTTTTTGGTTTCCATTTGCTGAACGCTACAAAAAACCCTCACCAACCTGGCAAGCTAAAACAAAGAAAAACGGACTCAATAGCAGGGTGCCCTTTCATGTCATCCTACAATTATTCCAAAGTGCTTAGAGTTGAGGTTAGTCCCTTCAAGGCAAGTACAAATTGCAAATACACGCAAATCATAATGCACATGCTTTTTGGAAAATGTTAAGCCTTTTGTTCTGGAAAGGTTAGTCCTATTATTTGCAACTGTCATCATTATTCAAGCCTTGTTTTCTTTTATGATTGTTCCTCAGCCACGGCGTGCTTGAGAACATCCCGAAAATTAATACATTTCAAAGAACTAGACATTTGGTATATGGCTTAATTACAGCCTATAAAATTAGCATTAAAATGCTCAAAACGCTGCTGCACTATGAGTGTGTTTAAGCTTTGTCACAGAGGCAAGCTACTGCAGCTCCTTCAACGTAGCAGCGGTTTGGGCCAAGAAACTCCGCTTCATTAATTGTTTATTCCAAACCTGAAACTTAACACGCATTTTCCATGGACCTTTGGCATTACTCGCAATGCAGGCTCATAATCTAATTATACTGTAAAGCAGACCAGCCGGAGTGGTAGGAGGCTTATGGTAGAGGGATTTCTGATGAGGAAGACGTCCCCTCCCTAGAATCAAGGTCACCAAGCAGTGAGTCAGACAGGTCTATGGCCCAGAGACAAAACTACTAGTTTTCATCAGTGGAACAACCAGAAAGGGACTGAGGGCCTAACTCTCATTTACAGCACAACTCTTTTAGTGCCATTTTGAAGGTAGTCTATATCTGCGGTCGGCCCATTCATGTGACAGAGTCTTGGTATATATGAGTCTTTCCTGGTTAGCTCAATGGACGAGATTTTCAAAGGAACCTATGGGTGTTAGGCACCTCATTAATGTGGGATTTTTGCTGGAATTTGGGTGCCTAACTCCCTAAGGCTCTCTTTTGCAAACCGCAGCCGAACTGCACGACATCACTATGAATCTGAATTTAGGATCCTTTGTAGCAATTCTGCTCACGCCAAATAAGGCTGTAGGAGGTGCGAATTGCAGTGGATTATTTCAAAGGGCCTGATTCTGCCCCCCTCCTTTCTTAGGGGGAGTGGCATCTTCCTCTGCAAGTTGCCCCGTTGATTTCAGGAACGGAACACACATGCTCGTATTGTTGGCGTTCACAGATCTAATGCTGGGCCAGACTTTGCCTGCTTTACTCAGCTTTCTCTCCCATGCCAGTGAGCCAGCACAAGAACTATACACCACTTATGTCCACTTAAACCCACCCGGGGACTCAGCTGTTACATGGCTCCAGCTCTCCCTCTTCAAAGGAGTGGATTACACCATAGGCAGTAACCTCTTCCCGTGTATGTTTTGCCAGCAGGGGTTAAGAGACTAATTCTCATTGAAAAATCAATGGGATTTGGATGCGGAACTGCCATTTATGCCTCCCCCAGCTACTTCAGTGGAAGCTGGAATGGTCTCGTGACATCAATGGACAACACAGGTGAGGAAGTTGAGTGGGTTTGACCAGTGGGCTAAGCAACTCATGGATCTGCACTGGCCTGTGCCGGGTCTGAGTGGAACCTGATCTGTATTACATCAGGGAGGTCTCTCTGTTCCCTCCTGCTTTAGAGTTATCTTCACAAATGGGAACTGGAGAGGTGAATAATGCGGGATGGTTATTGTAGTTTGGGTTTGAGTATAAGAGATTTCCCACGGTCTGGAAGACAGGGGCAAGACATCTTCGTGAATGAAAGTTCTGAGTCTACATCCTGACCCATGTGTATGGACCCACCGTAATGCCCACTTAGAGTCCCAGTGAAGACGAACCCATCCTACTACAAAATTGGGGCCTAAAAAGTAACATCAACCAGAATATCTAATGGCCAGTTTTGGAAGACTCTATCTTCTGCTTGCTGAGGCCTCGACTCCACTAGAAAATTAGGTCAGTTAAGCTGACCTTACGTTCTTGTGTAGACAGCACTAGGTTGATGGAACACTTCTTCTGCCTCTCACAGAAATTACCTATGCTAATGGGAGAACCCCTCCTGTTAGTGTAGGGAGTGTCTACACTCAAGCACTAAAGCAGCACCGTTGTAGGTGTGCTGCATGTTTCACTTAAATTCCATTCATCTCTTTATTTTCAGGGAGACTTCCTGGGGAGGACGGTTTGGTGAAAGAACAACAGAGACTTTGGCGTAAGGTGTTAATTGATGTTTGAAGCTAGTAGACATTAACAATTGTTAAGGAATGATTAGAAAACTCATTCTGTCAGAGGGTGCTCATTTTGATGCAATGTTCTTGCCCAACAGAATTTTGGGTTTTTTTGCAAGCAATATTTCCTACTATTTTCACTCCCTAACCTACTAATCCCATTTGATAAGATGTATATCTGCATACCACATCTAGATAGATAGATATTCACTAGTCACACTCACACACATATATTGTGATGGAGTAGCTACCCCCACACAGGTTGTAAAGGGTTCATATAGGCCTGAGATGCCAATTAACCCACCTGGTTGCTCCAGGAGTGATTAAAGATGAAGCCCAGCTGGGGGAGGAGCTGGGTAATTAGTGTATTGTAAGAGAGTCTGGAGCAGAAGGGAGCTATCGAGAGAGGAGGAAGGGAAGTCACTCTCTGGGTAGCACAAAGTGAAGAGATCTGAGGGAAGCAGGAAGGTGCCTATAGGCTGAGAAATACGGCTAGTGGGAAAACACCTGGAAGGCATGGGATTGGAGCAGGCTGCTGTGGCTGACAGTGACATAAGAGCCAGACTCCTGGGGAGATGCCCTGGGAGGTGCTGGTTGTTGCAAAGAGTCTAGAAAGGGGCTGAGGGAAAAACCTGTGGTAGGGAGGAGTTCAGGGAGGCAGCAGCAAGGCATCTGATGGAGCAGACTGTCACTGCTTGTCCTGGGGTCCCTGAACTGGAGCCCAGTGTAGACTTGGGGTTTCCTATCAGCCACCGGGAAGGTAATGTGAACACACACAACCTTTCTCCACCCCTGACATAAGGAGAGCAGGATGATGTAAAATCCTGAGACATATTCTGAGAGTTGGAGCTGAGGGCCAGATGTAAGGGCATTGGCTTTTGTGTTGGACTTTCTCTTACCCCAGAAGGGGTGGAACTAAAATGTGACCTGGCGGGAGGGCTGAGTCATGAAAAGAGACAGACTATTGCAGAACTGGAGTGACCATCAATAGGGGGCGCTAGAGAAGGATGAGCTGCTACCACACCCAGCCACAAGGGAGCAGACCAGTGGTGAGTCAACTTTTCTACATACCCTTAAACACAAGCATGCTCTTATGTCTACATTTTTGGAAATATATAGTTATTTTGTTTTTTTCTGTGAACAGACAGAGGATGTCATTCTCTGGAGATCAGTCTGCCACCTTACACAAGCAGGAAATTTACATTAAAATACAATTTTATCACATTTATTACCATGTGCATCTTTTTCCATCACAAAATCTACTTTATGTTCAGCTTTGGCTGACTAGACTCATAGCAAAAATATATTTTCTTTACTTTTTCCTTTACCTCCATGAAAGGAACTAATCACAACCTTGAGAGAGAGAAAAGGGCTTTGTCTTCATGAATTCTAGCTTAGAGTTTGGATTGGAAACAAAACATGGTAAGCAGTGAGGCGATTATATGTTCTGAGCCTATGCTGTAACTTCTCATAAAAAATTTAAGGCCAAGATTTTCAAGTGGATAGTGACTTTGAGTGTTGGATTTGAGACATCTCATACGGACCTGAGTTTTAGCAAATGCTGGGCAAACACCTTCTGAATATTTGACTCCTCTATGGTTGGGCACCCAAAATCTCTAGTCAATGTTGACAGTCTTGAATTTAATATCACTGTATTTAATATTGCAACATAACTCCAATTGCATGAAAATAACAATCGTTCTGACAGGAACTCAGCCAGCCACCTACAGAAAAGCTTCTTTCTATTCCTTCACTGATCCAGGAACATATCTTGAGCCTTTCCAAAAACCCTACTGAATTTCTGAGCATGCTGCCAAAGACATTTACCAAATTCAGATTATTTCAGACCAAGAAAATAGCAAGTTCCAGAGATCTGGAGTCCTCATCAAGAACATCCTTCCAGATGCTACTTGTCCCTCATTACAAAGAGATCTAGCTCCTGTGCCCCTGTTGACCATAACTATGGCTGCACGCCATGAAGCAAGATCCCTTGAATCAAGCCTTGTACTGGCACTCTGCACAGGGTTCATTTCACCCAAAATGAGAAACACCACGTCGTATGGTTAAATTCACTATTGGCATTAGCAGGTGCAATTCTGCTTAGAAACAATGAAGCAACACAGCATTCTGGAGGGAGTGGGAGTGAGCTGCCCAGCCTGGGCTGACAGGTTTGGCATAGCGGGGGTCCTGCTAGGGCACTAACAAGAGCTGTATAGAAAGCACTTTGAAATTGCAGCTTAGGCTCTGAAGCTCACCACCCTCCTAGACCTCAGAGCTACAGCGTGAGCAGCAACTTTAAAGCACAGTCTACACAGCTATTTCTGGAGTCCCTTCAGAACCCTTGAGAGAATTCCATCTGGTCTTGGTGACTTATTACTGTTTCGTTTGCCAGTTTGTTTCAAAATTTCCTCTATTGACACTTCATCTGGGACAAGTCCTCAGATGTGTCACCCGAAAAGAATGGCTCAGATGTGGGAATCTCCCTCACGTCCTCTGCAGTGAAGACCAATGCAAAGAATTCATTTAGCGTCTCTAAAACAGTCTTGTTTTCCTTGTGTGCTCTTTGAACACCTCCATCGTCCAAAGGTTTGGCAGAGTTCCCATGTACTTAAAAAAAATGTTGCTGGTAGTTTTTGTGTCTTTGGCTAGTTGTTCTTCAAATTCTCTTTTTTTTTCCGCCTGCCTACTATACTTTTACATCGGACTTGCCAGAGTTTATGCTCCTCTCTGTTTTCTTCAGTAGGTCTTGACTTCCACTTTTTAAAGGATGTCTTTTTGTTGATCTAAGCAGAAGTGTTAAACTTCATTGATTAAAATAATTAAGATTATGGAAGCAACACCTAAAGAGACATCAAGGTGAGATATGCAAAATGACGAGTATTAAATGTGCTAAAATACAGGTGCCAATATTTGTATTACCTCTACAGTAGAAAGTACCTGAATGTCACCCAGCAAAACCCAGAAAAGGCATTTGCACTAAAATTTTCCCTCCTGAAAATGAGCAAAATCCTTGAAAATTTCCCAAAACATGGGGTTTTCCATGCCCTCTACCCACACCTTAACACATGGCTATCATGTTGCACATATACAGTGAAACAACATAAAATCTAGTTAGAAACTGGGCTTGCTCTCTCATTAAAAAAAATCATAAATGTATTTCATTTTTTATAGGTTCAGCTTACAAAACTCATAGCGGCGTATTGGGTTGGTTTCTCCAGAGCACTAATAATTTTTTTTAAAAAAGAAGTTTTTTTATTAATAAATAAAAATGAAAAACTGACCCAACAGAACTCTTGCAAGTTCGATCCCTTGGTGGTGTGATATAAAAAGCACAAAGCAGCAGCATAGCCAATTGCTGAGGAAAGGCTTGAGCATAGCTGTAACCAGCAGTGATCAAAAACTGTTTATGACCAAATTTCTACATCATAAAAATAAAAAAGCACTGTCAAACCTAGCTATATTAAACCAAGATTTTACATGGCTCCTCCATTAAAAAAGAAAGCATGTCAGATGTAACATACGTTCCGCATAGACAAAGCAGAGGTCCCTATCTCTGTCGTCCCAATCCTGTACTCCATGAATGTTCACAGGCATTTAGTCATTTATAGTCAATTGGCATTTTAAGTCTGCAAAGGATACAGCAACTGGCTCCCAAAATGGAAGTGTACCAATAATAATATCACACTGACATATTTTTCATCCTTAAAAAAATATCTGCAGGCCATGGTTGAAATTGTATCCTCATTTGCCCCCTTGAAACTCACTGGAGTTGCACCAATGGGACTGAGAGCAGAACTTGGCCCTTTATCAATTCTTCGGTATTGCAGCCCTAAGTCAAAATTAATCTTAGATATTGCAAGAGCGACCAAAATAAGTCCATATATAGTGGAATCACTCATTTGTCACACTGAGTTGCAATCCTGAAACACAATATCCCTATCATATCAGCTACTACCAAAAGAATTCTGGTTACATTCAGTGTACACTTCACTTCATTCATGTACACTTCTGGTACATTAACTGTGGCATACTTACACTATAATTACAATGTAATTAGTCTGGTTGCCCTGTAATTAATATTACCAGGATTCTAAAAATGTACATATTTAGCATGAGACTAAGTCATTCAGCCATTGTAGTAGAGCTTCCAGTTGTATGGATTAGTGGCACTTACACGTAACAGAAACTACTGTAACTACATGCTAAATAAAGTGTAAATGCACTATAGTTTCTCTATCTGTATTATGAAGTGTATCCAGAATCATGTTACAGTGGAAGTGAATGATAACTCCTCTAGTGGAAACTGCTTTTCCTTGGAATTAATCATGATAAATAATTGATCAGATGAAATGTTAGTGAAATTATATGGATTTCTGTAAACTTATTTCTTTATAAGTAGAACTTATTGGGGGGAAGAATGGGGGAAATTTGCAAAAATAAAAAAATAGTTTAGCCTTTTTTTAAATTCAAGTTTTCAAAATTCAAAACTTTAAAAACAATCCATCCAGCTGTATCAGTAGTTGACAAAATCTGAGCAGAGGGAGGAAGGGGAAATGCAGGAAATTTATTTAAACTGTTCCCATTTTTTCTTTCAAATTTTGAAATTTACAAAAATATCAACCTGCTGTATTTATAAATATTTTCCACATATTTTGGCTGAGCTACTTACAGGGATGTTGGTAAACTGTTCACTTTGGCTATTCACTATTTGTTAGTTATTTGTGAGATACAATTGGTCACCAAAGTTATTAACAAACATTCTTGTTCTCATATAAAGAATAACAGTTTCCCAGGCATTCAGAAACCCATTCATAAATAGTGACTAAAATGAGGCACAATTGTGGTGGAACAGAACAGCTGTTTGGAATTTGAATTAATATTTGCAAACACTCTTTTTTACAACATTCAGCCATATTTAGGGAGAGCTTTTCAAAAACATCTATAAGATTTAAGCTCATAAATCCTATTAAAATTCAAATCAGGGTTGTGCTTTTAAACCCTTTGGGTACTTTTGAAAAGCTCCGCTTTAGTTTTTGGAAAAAGAAAAGTTAGCCTAGCACAGATTTGGCCAGAAGATGTAGTTTAACACTTATAACTTTTGGGATAAGTTACTAAACTTTTATCATGCTGAATAACAAAGGGAGATTGGGTTTCCTTGTTTCTTTGCTGCTTTTTTCTGCATGTGGAAAAAAATATCCTGGGCAAATAATGCTGACAGTGTGACTCTGATTAATCAATTTGGGATTAAAACGTGATGCACCATTTCCTTGTGGGATTTAGATAGACATTAATTTTGTGTACGTGTGTGCGTGTGTGTGGTCTTTCTGATGGTCTCAAAAACCTCTTGTTGTTTTTGCTGATTCTGAGCTTGTGTACACCTCTCATCTGCTGTGGAAATGAGAGCACACCCTGGTTGTTGGGACGTGTGCATCTGAGAGAGGGTTGGTGGAATTAAATTAGAATGTTCTCTCTCTCTGGTGCAAAGAGAGAATCTCTTGTCGCCATTACCAGCTGGATCAGCAGACAGCGATCGATCTAGTCTAGACACGATAAATCAACTGCCTAACTCTCTCCTGTGAACTCCACTACTCCACCAGGGCGAGAGGCGCAGGCAGAGTCGACGGGGGAGCGTCAGCCATCGACTTACTACAGTGAAGACACTACGGTGAGTAGATCTAAGTACATAGACTTCAGCTATGCTATTCACGTAGCTGAAGTTGCATAACTTAGATCGATTTTTCCCCCTCCCTCACACTCCCCGCCCCTGCCAGTGTAAACCAGGCCTCAGGAAGACTTGCAGAAGCAAGAAAAATATTTAAGACACTTCCAGCCGTCCCCCAGTGCAGGAAAAGCCCTGTCCTGTCCTGTCTCCGATAACAATGTCTTTCAGGCTTGCAGCTCTATAGAAGGGCACGTTGTTTGGGAAGCTGTAGCTGCTAATGAGAGTAATAAGTGATGATCTGATAAGATACGTCTATACCGTGTTGTAAACCTGGGCCCGCAGGGCCCACGCATGTGGACTTTGTGCTACCAAGTCTTCACCTGAGCATCCACACTGCATTGTAAACCTGGGTTTACAATTGCTGGACCACAGCTCACAGCCATTCTAATGTGTCTATGCTGCACCACACAGACCTTCTGACTCAGGTCTGCAGCTTGAGCTGCCTTCACGCTGCAAAATGACAGGGCTTGGACCCTAGTGGGATTTGGGCTCAGATCCACCCCACTCCCCTTGCTGATCCCTGTTGGGTTTGTGTGTGGATGAGAGGAGGGGTTGAGCTTAAACCTGAGTCTGAGCTTGGGTTTACGATGCAGTGTAGACATACCCTAAATAACAAGCTGAAACCCTCTGAATATACCCATCAGTGTGACTGCAAACCAAAATATGACCTACTGCTTTATATCATGAATTAGAGTAACATTTTCAGAAGTACCTCTGGCTTGGGAGACTAGCTCCTATTTTCAAAAGTGAAGTAAAGTTGTGAAAAGCACTTAAGAACTGATGCCGCATTGAAAGTCAATGGGAGTTGTCTCATAAATGTCTAAGAAAAAAGGATTCCTAGCTGACTAGCTAGTATGTCTCAGTTACTTTGACAGAGGAAAGTGGAAGCCTACGATCCACTGCCATATTCAAATTCCAAACTTCATAACAGGACACCCGCTCAAACTACATGGGCAACTGACCCAAAAGCTACCCAGGAATGCCATATGCATGCTAAGAGCTAAGGGGGAAAAGGTAATAGAGCTTGGATTTGCAGTAACGCTATTGAGAACAAGAAGGAGGCAGAATTATCTCTTTGGAAAACCTCCCCAGACTATAAGATGCAACTAAATGACAAGCCTCTTTGTCCATCAAAAACATGAAACATCTTCTAAGACAGCGTCGGATGCAAAACTCTGTGCAAGACTCTGGGCATGAATGGGAAATGTATTCTGTAAAGAAATGTGAACATTACTGATTAGTTTTTGTGAACAGTTCCAGTAAGAATGAGAAACATCCGTCCATTTTGACCGGATAATATGACACAATCCCCACTTTACAAAAATGGAGATCTTCAGGATGGATGTGTTTTGTATACTGCATGCTGGGTAACAGCATGAGAGGACTCACGTTTCTAAAACAAAATGGTCTCTTTAAGAGACCTATGTTCAGAGAGGCTGCAAGTCTAGCTAGCATTCCAGCCATGTGCACCCAGATTGGCTTCCTGGTGCCTTCTCCAAACTCTTCTGTCTTGCAGCCTGTGTTCCTCCCTCCAATTCTGTGCAGGCTGCTGTAGGATGAAATGACCCAAGGATGTTTCACTAGTTAATGCCTTCAGCAAACTCTGGAATACTGTTTTTTGGTGATTCATGATGGATGAAACTGTCCCTCGACCTTTTTCTTTATCCTTCTATTTAACATCTATGAGCATAATTAAATGTAGTTGGCTCTTTGCTTAGAGCTACAGGCCTGATCCAAAGCCATCAAAGTGAAAGGAAAACACTAAGTGCTTAATATCCAAACTGAGAAGGGGCACAACTTCTGCTGAGATTGTGGTCAATGTTAATCACACCAAAAATAAACAGAAATGGAGAGTAAAATCGTATCCTCTTCATTAAGGGATTTAAAGTTCACTGTAGAGAATGGACAGGTGGGGGAAATCACACTGACAGGTCTAGCCCTCTGAAGACAGGCTGTTAATATTGAGTAGAGAGCCTGCAAATGCCTTAAGTCAAATCACGTTGGCAAAAGACCTCTCCATTTTCCAGTGTATTCACTTTACCATACGCTGCACAATATTCTAAGGCGTTTCTAAGCATTAGTGCTACACAGTGTTTATGACTGGAGAAGTAGCAGTGTTTGAATCAGAGAGGCCCTTTTAAAGGGCGATTTACATGTCAAGTTATACCTATTTAGCTAAAGGTGTATTTTTAAATTGATTTAGTTAAATCTGTGCAAAATCATGGGTGAATCCTCTTAAATCCATTTAAATCTAGTGTGTATTGATTGAGCGTAAGTCAATTCTTAAATACTAGAGCTGGTTGAGAGTTTTCCGTTGGAATGATTTTGTGATGTAATATGCAGTTGCTGCAAAATTTTACCAAAATTTTTCAGCCAGGAAAACTAAACCAAAATATTTCATTTTACATAGGTTCAGACTTAACCAAAATACTTTGGTTCATTGAACTGACTGAAACACTTCATTTTGAGCGAGTTCAGTATTAAACTATATTTATCTATAGTGGCGCATTGACTCATGGAAATTGTAGTTCAGCTGATACTCGATCCCTCTTCTATGGGTTGGGCTCCATGGCCGGAGTACATCTCCCATGATGCAACATGGTGTCCTGTGGTGGGGCGGCTGCCCCACCCCTATGAGAGAGTGGGCTAGAATAGGCCAGAGCAGCTGTGCAGGCTGGTAGCCAATCAGGAAAGGGCCTACTGGGAGCCAATCAGGGCCAGGATTAGAGTCAGCCAATCAGGGCTAGGCTAGGCCCTATATAAAGGCTGCTTAGCAGAGCTGCAGGCAGTCTCTCCCTGACTGGCAAGGGAGAAGGACTGATTCCTGAAGTAAGGAGTAGCACCTAGGACAGAGCAGTACTAGGCAGTCCCAGGGCAAGCAGAAAAGAGCTGTGCCCCATTACCTGCCAGGCTGCAGGCCCCTGCTTAGAAGGATCAAGAAGGTGTAAAAGAGAAGTGGCCCAGGGAACATAGTCAGACATGGGAAAAGAAGGAGGGTGGAGAGGCTGCTGCCAGAGGGTCCCTGGGCTGGGACCCAGGGGAGTGGGCAGGCCTGGGTCCCCCGCTTTCCTCTTGTTACCTCACCTGCCTGTGAAGAGTGGTGGAGATGGACTGCAACCAACTCTTGAGTTGAGAGGCTAGACTTTGGAGTTGTGGTCTGCCACCGAGGCAAGTGACAGGTAAAGGACTATTGTTACACCCCCCACCCTCCCGGAAGGGGGTGAGACAGCACTTTGGGGCACTGCCGGAGGGAGGTGGCCTGAAGAAGATGCTGCGAGCGGGGAGCAATGCGAGTCCAGCTATTGACAGAGAGGAGACACAGGACACCACTGGCAGAGGGCGCTCCAGGACTGTTGCCAGCTAATTCCAGATGAAACAGCAGGAGGTGCCAGTGGTGGTAAGTACCGACCCTGTCACATGTCCCTTCTGACCAACTGTCACGATACATTGGCTGCAGGTGCATACTGGGTGATGTCATTACTGCATCTAAGTTAGCACACTTTGAAACAAATGGGGCAGTTTATACTGCAAAGCAACTGTTCCAGGCTCTCTGCAAGCTCAGGCATTGGTTTCACATGCTTTGTGTTTTAACTTTTTCTTCACAACCATAACATCTGGAGACTCAATTTTTATTTAAAATGAACCCTGAGACGCCAGAGAAGAGCTGAGAATCCTATTTGTGACCCTCTTAGCAGGGTGTGCCCAACACTTGAAATAACACTGGCTAGTGCTCTCCATGATGTTATCATATTAGTGTCAGAAACTAAAAAAGATGACGCTTTCCAAAATGTCAAGGCATTGTCTTCAACCAGGAGTCCCGTTGAATGTGCTAGTGAATTCATTCCTGCTTACCAGTAAACTTGTATTTAATTTTCCAGTGCAAATTAGGTCATATAGGGAAACCCCATCAAATCATACTGTAAAAAGAGAAAGTTTTATTCAGCAACCGATGGAAAACTCGTGTTTTCCATCGGTTGCTGAATAAAAATCCCCTGTCAAGCTACTGGGAATGAATTAAATTTGACTAGCTGAATGCATAAACATGCTGAGTAAATGCTTCAGGAGGAAAAAAAAACTTATTTATTGGGCCCTCTAGGGAAATGTACCTCGTCTACTTCTTGTCACTAAATCACTTGCTAACAGTTATAGTGTGAAGTAAATTGCAGCTTACCCCAGATAAGTTTAAAGACCATGATGCTTAATGAAGTCTCCTATTCATGCTGAAGGGTACGTCTGAGTTGGTGCCCCCTCTTAACAGCCTGGTGCTGAAAAGATCTGAAGTAATTTTATTTACTAAATAGGTGTCAGCAATCATACCCAGTGATGTCAGGCAGCTTGATGACCATCAGAGCCAGCAATCAGTGATTACAGAACATTCATCTAGAAGACATACTGTGAGTTACTTCACTCCATTGTGAACAAGGAAGATGTGGATAAATTGGAGAGAGCAACAAAAATGATAAAGTGTTTTAAAAACCTTGACCTATGAGGAAAGATGGAAAGAACTGAATGTTTAGTCTAGGGAAGAGAAGACTGAGGGCAACGTGATAAGAGACTTCAAATAGGTTAAAGGTTTTTATAAAGAGGACAGTGATCAATTGTCCGCAGAGGGAAGAACATGAAGTAATGGGCTTAATTTGCAGCAAGGGAGGTTTAGGTTAAAGATTAGGAAAAGCTTTCTAACTATGAGGATCGTTAAGCTCCGGAAGAGGTCAGCGAGGGGGGTTAAGGAATCTCCGTCTAGGTTTCTAAGAAGAGGTTAGACAAACACCTGTCAGTGATGGTCTAACTTTCCTCAATCTTGCCTTAGTGCAGGGAGGTGGATTAAATCACTCCTGGATGCCCCTTCCAGCCCTACACTGCTATGATTCCACATTGAGCATCTTTCATAATCTGCTAGGAGGTGTCATCCCTCACGAGCGTCAGGAATCCTCTGAACTTGGTGGGACTAGTCAGGCGAGTGAAGATTCTCCGTGGAAGTGAGGATGATGAGATATGGGCATGCAGCCCTCCTCTAGCAAAGCACTCAAGGATGCATGTAACTTCACTCAGGCAGTTGTCTGTGGCTATACTAAGGAAACTCCTATTCAAGTGAGCTGCCAGGAATTAAATAAGCTTCTTTCCCAGTCTCAGAGCTGCAGGACATTTTGCTTACGCCCATTAGCTAGTTTGAGACAGGTCACAGCCAGTGGTAAGGTTGCTTTGCATTGCTCTGGTGGCACAAAGTAGCCTTACCTCTGGTGCATGCGAACCCCGAGGTGGCATAGAGAGAATGCTGGCTCAATGCCACCTCTCTGCTTTCATCCATTGCAGAGGGTGTGGCTGGAGAACTGCTGCAAGCTGGTAATCCTCTGCTGGTGAAATGGCCCTCTGAGGATTATTGCAACTGGTACAATGTACAGGCTGCTTATCTCCCAGCAGCCTGAGGATCAGAAAGCCACAGTTGTGGCTGTGGGTGCCACTGAGCCAAGCTGTGCTGGTGTTGAGGATCTGGCTCCATGAGTTAGTGGCTGGCATATATCACACTGAGATCAGCTTAACAGGGAAAAAGTTGTACAGTGAAAAACCAGGCAATTAAGGATTTCACTTTAAGCACTGTAAAATCATAGATTAGGGTGAGAAGAGACCTCAGGGGGTCATTGAGTCCAACCCCCTGCCCAAAATAGGACCAACCCCAACTAAATCATCAGGATTTCATGCCCTACCTGATAGATCATGTTTGGCTTTCAAAAAAAAAATGCTCGTTTTAATTCCTTCCCTTTGAGTCACCATCACAGATCTGGGCTGCACGGAATTGCAAAGAATTTATTTTATGTAGCAATGTTCCATTGAAAGTGAGACAATTAGTATAAGGGGCATCAATGTAAGTGCATTTCCCACCATTTAACAGTTTTCCTAATGTGCACTTGAGATGTTTCCTGAGATTACAGTACCTTACCCTACAAGGGTACGTCTACACTGCCCGCCAGATCGGCAGGTAGTGATCGATCTATCGGGAATCGATTTTATCATGTCTAGAGTAGATGCGATAAATCGATCCCCGAGTGCTCTCCGCGTCGACTCCAGAATTCCACCTCTATGAGAGGCAGAAGCGGAGTTGACGGGGGAGTGGCAGTGGTCAACTCACCGCCGTGTGGACGCCCAGGTAAGTTGACTTAAGATACGCCGACTTCAGCTATGCTATTCACGTAGCTGAAGTTGCTTATCTTAAGTTGACTCCCCCCCACAGTGTAGACCAGGCTTAAGTAACTTTGTCAAGAATGAATCTGAAAAGTTTGGCTGGCTGGAAATTCTCCAACAGTGTTTTGTTTTGTTTTGACAGAAAATTGGGATTTTGATTAAACAAAACCTTTTTCAGCAAGTTTCTGCTTTATGGGGAAAATTTCAACATTTTGCTTAAGAAAACCCCAATAATTCCCAAACTGAAAAGATTTGAGCCAAAAAAGTGAAAAATTTCAGTTTTCAGACCAGAACTGAAACATCCTAGCCAGAAACTGAATCTTGATTTTCAGCCAAAAACTTTTCACTTTTTTTTTTAACTAAAAGATGAAATTTTCCATGGAAAAAAGATATTTTCTGACCAGCTTTGCTGATAAGCAATGGGCTATATTGCTCACTATATTCCTCTCTGGTTTAAATCCAGTGACTTTAATGAAGTTATATCAGGGATTAATTTGGCCCCATATAGAGCCTAAGGGAGTTAGGCACCCAGATTTAAAATGTGAACTTATGTCTCTAATGTTTCAGAGCTTGTGATCTCATAGACACTTTTGTAGATTCAATGTGACATATTTCTATGCTATTTATTTATGTATTTATTAAGAAGTGTTTCTACAGGGCTCATCAGTTTATAAATTAGGAAAATGTAAAGCTATTCATACTTTGTTCTCCCTGATGGCTGGTCTTTCGAAGGGACATATGTGTAAGGGACTATGACACTGTTGATCTGATCTAGCAGTCACAGCTGGGCTGAGGACTGCCCACGAGAGACTGGAGTCACTGGGCAGGAGTTACAGGAATTGCCGGGCAGGAGATGGAGAAATTTCAGGGCCAGTTCCCATAAACAAGAGTCAGGGTCAGAATCAGGCTGGGGTCGGAGACAAAAGACCAGAGGCAGTTCTGGGCTAGAACTAAAAAGCTGGAATTGGGTTTGAAGCCAGCCTGGAGCTGGAGATTAGGGTAGGAGGTGAAATTTGGTCTTGTGGCAGGCCAAAGTCTGTGCGGTTGCCCAGACAACTTCCTAAGTCAACCTCTGGGGCTAATTAGGGGCACTTGGCCAATCAGAGGGTCACAGGGTACTGTCACTCTGGGTCTTTGGGCAGTACTTCCTGTGGTGTCTACTCTCCATTGTGCTCCCTGGCCCTGGGAGTATTAGCTGCCCCAAGCTCTGAAGACCTCACTTTGGGTACCCAATTCCCATTGACTTCCAGTAGGAGCTGAGCTCCTAAATCAAGTGCATTTGATAGAACTTTGTAAGCCAAGCTACCAGGGATTCTATACTTGCAGTAATAAACTGGGGCAGTTCATTACAGTGTATTTATTAGCCTTAAAGTATCACACTTCCTACTTCACAACAATTAATTTTCCAGGTTTGAACTTTCAGTGAAAATTGTTCTTTTAACAAAAAAGATGATTTTTGTCCTTTAATTTTGTTATGAGGCATTTTATTTATGATCATTGTTATTCAAGGATTACCAAATGGATTTATAACAATGGGACACTCATTTGAAAGTGTTTCCATAGCTGTTATGCATCAAGAAAAATAAGGAAGTTACCTCATTTTCTCCAGCCCTAAATATCCTTATAAACTCATCAAAGAAATTAATTAGCCACTGTTTCTTGAAAATTAATTACAAAGTTTCTGTTTTTCCATCAGATAATTCCTCAGTGCATTTTGGTTTTTAACTTCCTCTTAGTCTGGATCATTTTGATGTGTGAACAGACATTTTGTGTTTCCATGGATTATTTCCACAGGTTCAAATATCTTATGTAATTGACATTTTCCTGCTTACAAAAACTGACAGGCTTTAAAGTAGCAGTTGATTGATAAAACATAGTTTTCGGCTGTAACTTAACTTCATTATTGGGACTTATTACTCACATTTATAGTAGCTCTGGTCTTCAAAATGATACACATTTGATGAATTAATGTTTTGGGGTTTTTTTAAATAAAAAGCTCCGATATTTGAGTTTACTTTTGTAAATTAGAAGAGAGCAACAAATGGCTTTTCCAATTTCCTACTTTTGTTGGTAGCCACTATTTTTTTAAGTGATGGAAAGTGATTGACTGGATTTTTATATAATGGAAAGGTCTTCAGAACTGTTTACAATCATCATGAAATAACAAAGCCACTTTCTAATACAAGCTGTAAATTTAATGATGGTTAAAAAAAATCCTACTAGACCTTTCATAATGATTTTATTTGGGACAGCAGTAGGAGAAAATAACTATTCTGATGCTTAAATATCCAGCTGATAGTAGAGGATTTATTTCTTTGTGATAAAGCAAAATTAAAATGGAAAAGCCATTTCTTCTATCAGCCTACTCAAGTAATGGAAGCAACAAGACCCTGACCAGAATCCCAGTGGAACTCTTTCCACTGACTTTAGTCAGCTTTGGATCAGGTTCCCAATGAAGAGATTCAGGCAAAATGGGAGTCCTGTTGCCATTATACCAGTCTTAGTACATACTGAGACCTGAAAGTTGTGATTTCCTTAGCCTGGTTAGTTTGCTAAATCTACTCATGGAGACACCAAGAATGAAATGCTCCATAATGGAACAAATATCTACACTTTCCTCTCTAATTTGATGCCACCCCTAATCGTGAAATCCTGTGTGGCCCCAAAATGGAGGAAAATGAGCAAGTGACCACCAGCTGGCTCATGTGCTTTCATTTCTTCTGAAGTGCAAGAGGAGTAACTGGGTTTGACCAAAATTGCTGCTACCTGCTGGAGTTTGGGGGCTCGGTTTGGGAGTAGGGAGACGTGGCCATGACTTCCATCATTCTTCTCCAACACCATGTTCCCATCTCCCTCTCCCTTCCATGAGGCAAACTTGTGAAGTGTAGCAGGTGTATGTTGCAGAAGTTGTGCAAGGTGTGAACAGACAGATCTGCATCGGTAATGTTTCTTTGAGCAAATTATGTAGCGTTGTAATAGCCCCTTTGTGTCTTCTTCTGCGCCACGGACTGATCCTCAAATCAGATAATCTTTATTGGCTGCTTCTTCACACAATCCTTGGTCACTGTACTCCTCTCAAACTTCTCTCCAAACCATTCTCTTTCTGGTCATCCACTCTTTGCTTTCAGACCTTGTCTTCTGGTCATGTACCAAGTGACTCCTTTTATCCTCAGCTCCCTCCTCAAAACCCATTTCTTTCACTAAACATTTCAGTCCTGATAATCACACCCTTCCATGATGGAATTGTTTTCCACTGTCTAAATTAAAGTCTTCTGGGAAGGGACGTTGCAATTTCTGGATGAGGTTTTCAAAGCTGCCTAAGCAATTTGGACACTAATCCTTGTTAATTTTAGTTGGAAATTGGTTGTACTAGTGCCTTAAACAATAGATGGCTTTGAACATTTCAGCCTGTGAAGTGTCAGGCTCTATAGATCATAAGTAAACCTAGCACTTTTTATATTTTTTTCCTATTTTCAGCTGGATTCTACTGTATTTGTATTGTGCAATAGATGAAATTCGCCCCTATACAGAGGACTAGCAGAAATTCTGTGCAGCTCTTCTGTCCCACATAAGCACCATTTTAGAGACTTCAGTAGGATATGGGTGGTTTTTTTGGCCAGCTGCACGGGATGGGGGAGGGGCAGGGGGCAGATTCCGCCCAATAGGCTCACTATCCATTTTCCAAGTGCACTGTGCAATATAGTGCAAACACTAAAAGGAAAAGATATTCTAGATCTCTCTGGGAGTTTATTTTGTTTGTTTTGTGTGGCTTTTTTTTTTTCAATGGCAGAAAGGCACATCTATGCAAAGTAGGGCCCTGATGTAGGGCCCTGATTAAGAAAAGCATCCTGCTCATCACAACACACACAAACACAAAGCGGAGCTGGCCTGAATAGGGAGGGGTTTAAGCACAACGTTAAGTGCTTTTTTGAATCGGGGCCTAGCTGCTCTTTTGTCACACACCCCTGACAGAAGAGAAGGTGTTTAATGGATATCAAAGCTTTGTGAAGTCATTGTTTCTTTCGAGCAGATGCCTTCCTGCAGGGGTTGGTTTAATTGTTGTTCATCACCCATCTTATTATATGCTGCTTTGAAGTTCTTCTTCACATCTGATAGTATAGCAAGACAGCAGCAACTGATTAGCTTGTAACCCTTGTGATGTGTGCAGCCTTTATTTTATTCTGGATAGTCTTGGGGTGACTGTTATTTTGGACTAAATAACACCACTTCTGTAAGATCTGATGGAAAAAGAAGGCAGGAATATAGAGCCAGACACAGGAGGTATATCTGCTATCTTTAATCTGACAGACATTTTCTTTGAGACTGGGCTTTTTAGCATTCAAATGGGGGTCACCAGTTACACCAATATGTTCAAAATCCTGGGTTGTGACCAGATCATGCATAAAATTGCTGAAAACCTAGCAATTGCTGCATATGTTAGATGACAATTCCCAATAGGAAAAACACTTCTTAGGCTGTAAACAGTTCACAAGGCTTTCCTGGCTTATGGAATTTGTTCAGTTTTTGCAGTACTGCTGAGAGGCAATATTTCCATGGGCACATTTAGTTGCATGAAGCAATTTCCCAACCACCTGCAAGAAGCTTCTTCATTGCATCAGTAAAGTAGGACTGCATAGACAAATATTAACTATGTGGCTGCAGAATATCAGCAAACTGCCCAGGATTGCAAAATGCACACCAGCAGGAATCTCCTGCTAACCTCAACATTAATAAAGGAGTGTGTACCAAAGGCCAGATGAAACATCACGGCTTCCTGTTCAAAGAGCTGCTTCTTTTTGATCAAACCTTGAGTCACCACCATTTGTGGTCAGTTAGGTTCATTCATATTTAGCACTAAGGGAGTTGCCAGAAGGTACTTTACAAGAAGATACTATTAGAGACAAGATAAAAGCACCACACTTACAGCCATGGTGTCAGCTGCTGTAGAAAACTTCTCAGAACAACTGTTGCAAAGAACATGCACCGGAAGCCACTGTAGTAGGGGTTATCTGTTTGTTTGTTTAATTTCTCTGTCTCTTAATCTTGAATGAACACGATCAGCTTTAGTGACAGAGAAGGTGACGTGGCGATAGCTCTGTGTGTGGGCAGTCGTCATGGGTTCCAATGTAGATATGCCAAAGATCTCCACTCCCATTCTGCGTCTTTCACACTGAGATAGGATGGAGTGAAAATTGCTCATCCCTCAACCATCATTCAAGCAAACTGTGTGTGGATGTGATGACTGTGGTTTGGGGAAGTGCAGGCCAAAGACTCTTAAGAACCTTTGTCATAATTTGTTTTTCCTGAAAGATCTTCATTCCAGCCGTAGCTTGATCTGGGCAGTACTCCCACATCCACCGCCTTAAAAACCCAGAAGACAACATTTGGGTGATCCTGCAGACTGTTCAACAAAACCTGTGGGCGGAGGGATAGCTCATTGTTTTCAGCATTGGCCTGCTGAACCCAGGGTTGTGAGTTCAATATTTGAGAGGGCCATTTAGGGACCTGGGGCAAAAGATCTGTCAGTGAACAGTACTTGGTCCTACTAGTGTAGGCAAGAGCCTGGACTTAATGACCTTTCAAAGTCTTTCCTCTTCTATGAGATAGGTATATCTGCATATAAAATCAATCCCCTTTTCATTTGGAGCCTCGACCTGGATTTCAATCTCCACATTAGTTGTCAACAGCACAACCTCATTCCCTACTATAAAGCTTTTATGGTGGATAGTTGCATGGTCATTACATTGTAAGTCCTTTGAGTTAGGGATTGTCGCTTTTCTGTGTTTGGGCAGCATCCAGAAAAATAGGGGGCCTACTGATGCTAACGTAATATAAATATTTGTTGCTACTACTAACAATGGTCACACTTTAAAAGTATCTCCTGCTTTGAAAGGTTGTGTCATAGTCAGATTCTTTCTACGTAAGCTGGGGGACACCAGAATAACCCATAATACCTCTTCAAGCCGTAGAAACTTTACGAAAGCACCCACAAAAGTCAGGCAAACTTTATGCACATAAATGGAATCCTCTAACCTGCCTTCACTGCCATTTCCCAAGCCTGTTCACCTGAAGTTTGATAGATACAGAGTCTTGTTATGTTACCCATCATCTGAAAAATGAAATTTGGCAGTTAAACCCAGACGAAGTAAATGAGTCTGGCATATACATTCCCTTCTGGTCTTCCTGCCTCCCCATTTGGCAAGCCTTGCTTTCAGATAATAAACTCTACCCATGTTCCCCCCCGCCCCTCCACCAGTGACTAAAATTCATTACATAGCAGGGTAAAAGTCTACTTTGGAGGCTGTAAACCTCACCCTCTGGTCATAAAATGCAGCCCCCATAACCTGCCAATGCACATGATCACTACATGAAAACCTCCTCTAACTTCCAACTCGGGCCACTCTTTAAACCCAGCCAGATCTCCATAGATGAAAGGTGGGGAGGAGTTACTGAGTTCTTGAGTTCCCTCCTTGCTACAGAGAAGTGTCCACAGAAGATGGCTACTTCCTACAGCCAGCCACAGCCTCTAAAATTTTGTGGGAGGAAAAAAGGACGGTGGGGAGGAGGGGATGCTCAGCTAATGAGTTTTGCAGCAGCACCATTCGCACTACGCAAGTTTAAGTTGTCTTCATAATAAATCCCTTTTTGAAGAAGTTTGTCACTCAGCCATAAAAATCCTTCTGGGTTGAAATTCAGCATCCAAGCTCGCTGCCCAAGGACAATATTTTTGATGGAATTTGGAAACAATTGATTTGGCATGGTCCTGCTACAGTTCGAAAGGAGTGTGTGGTGTCAGATGCTATGATTTTATGCTCCTATAACTTAAAAAACAACTAATTTAGGGTCTGCTGAGGATATTCCATAATTTCCTCTGAAATATTGAGCCCTTTCCTAGGAATCTTCTGCAAATTGCTGCCACTGCTGTAAATAGGAAAATAACAGAGTTCCTGGGCTAACTGCTTATCTGCTGTAAATCAGCTTGGAAGCTTCGCTGTCCCTTTGCGCCAACTAAGGAGCGGTTGCCATGCGTTTCGGAAAGCAGAACTGTGGTGCACCCTCCATGTACAGTCAGCTTCCGCTGTCATTTAGTCATTTAATCAGGCGGAAAACTCTCACTGAATTTCAGGCTGTATAATGACTGCAGGACTGAACATAAACTAAAGGCCTGGTCCTGCTCCCTTTCAAGCCAACAGCAAAACACCCCCTGAATTCAGGGGTGCAGGATCAGTGCCTATGTAGCTCAGGGTGTCCCTGTGCAAAGGGCCTGCACAGAGCTTGCTGGTTGAGCACCGGAGGCACGTGACAAAATTGCCCTGTGATTTGCGTTGGCTGCCTGTAGCTTACCAGGTTTCCATGGAATCCCTTAATGGCCTGGGACTTGTCTGTCTGAGAGGTCTCCTCTCTCCCTGTCCAGGCCCATGTTGCACAGTGTCAAAGGTCAATGCCATTGGAATCTCCAGTAAAGCTCACTGAGCCCCATATTGTTAATTAACAATTTTCAGCACATCACTTACAACCTTCCACCTAGGTCAATGTTGGTTAAACATCAGCTGCTATCTGTCAGGATGCTCTTGAAAAGACGGATGTGAAAGAAAACACAGAGATACCCTGGGAAATGGGAATGAAGTCTAGTGAGACCATTCCTTAAATAAAAGGGTGGGGGGAATCAAGCTTTTGTAAAAGGTCTCCATAAAATATTATCACAGCTGGACAGAATGTTTTAACTAAAAGTTTCTTGTATGCAGAAATGACCTTGTTTTAAAAAAAAAAAAAGAAAAGAAAAAAGTCTGCACTTTTTTGTGAAAAGCTTCATTTTTGAACTTTTCTGCAATATTTTTTTTACCATTTTAACCAACACTTTGATTGAAATAATATTTCAAATAATTCTTGACATTTTTCATTTATCCCAACCCATATTTTTTGCTGAACAGCAGGGTTTGAAATGCTCAGTGCCAGGTTCTTTTAATGGCAACTTTAGTCCGTGCCTGCTATCAGCAGTCATTGGGGGTGTTGTAATAACCAGGGCGCAAAGGAGTCCTGGGCTTGCACCATCCCTTCCCTAGCAATCATGATAGCTCTATGGCATTTGAGAAGCCCTAGTGCAAGGTACCTCTTCTGCGGGCTGGATCTGCTGGTGGAGAACAAAACATTTCTGAGCGGGAAACCCAGAATCAGGGCTACCGTATTACTATTATTAGTAATTACTGACACCTCCAGATCAGCTGCTAAAAGAGGACCTCATCCTCCCTGATTAGAGATAAAAAGCTGGTTCAGCCTGATTGGACTAACCTTGTTACCTCTAACCTGGTTCTTGCCTCTTATTTATTCCTGCCTCTGGATACTTCCACTGCATGCATCCGACAAAGTGGGTATTAGCCCATGAAAGCTTATGCTTCAATACTTTAGTTAGTCATTAAGGAGCCACAGGACTCTTTGTCACTTCTACAATTCCAGACTAACATGGCTACCTCTCTGATTCATATTACTATAGGGAACTTATCAGACCCAATCTGCCTCTGCAGTCTCTCTCCTGGAAAGGATCTTCTGATATGCAGCTTGCTCGCCGTTCAGATGGGGGCTTCGTCTCATTTGGAAATTGCCTGAATTGAGCCTTTCATAGCCACTCTAGTCTTCCAGTTCTCCAGAAACTCTGTCCTACCTGACCGCCTTCTATAGAAAGCGAACTCCAGGAACTGGTATTGAGACCAGCCCTGAGCATGCTCAATAAACAATACTATGAAAATATGGCCAAAAACCCTATATATTTTGATTCAGAGATGCTACCATAGTGCCTTGTGAGATTTGGTAGTTTGGCTACCTCATGTTCCTATTATCCTTGAAGAGTAGGATCCCAGAGCAAACTTCATCTCCCATGATACACCATAGCCAGGGACTGCCGGAATGCACCATGGCAGTTCCCCAAGGGGATGAAGGAAATATAGTCTGGCCAGGGAGCCTGGTCCGTAGAGGAGAATGGAGTCATGAGGTACTGTGGGAACATGTCCCAGCTGGAATTATGGTTTTCCGCTTAAAGTTTTTAATTTTTCACTTAAAAAGTTTAAAAGTTTCATGGGCCTAAACCTCCATTTTCTGACCAAACTCTAATCATAACTTTGGTTGAAGTACTTATAATCAACCATAACACATGGTATTCATGTCTGTAATGCACTGATAGTGTCCATTAGTCACTAACACTTTATAAAGTATTTATAAATGTACCCTTGATATAAAGCATACCTTCCTGTTGCAACTTGATTCACTTCAGTGGAGTTCACCAGGAATGAATTTGATCCATGATGGTCTGGGTGGGAGTGGTAGAATTGCCTGTTAAGGTTGGTTGATACATCTCCTTATGAGTCCCGCTTTTCAGTTTCTTATAACTTTACCTGATGGTAACCGTCTGGGTTGCAATTTTTGCAAGGTCAACCACAGGCTGAATCTTTCGGAAAATTTCACCCAAAAGAGATCAGCTCTTTCTGAGAACAAAGCTAGCGGGGAAAATACATGTTTACCCATGTTAAAAACGTTCTTGTGACCTTATTTGGCCCAGTCATGAGACTTTTTAAAATTGCAGTTTGCACATGTTCATTAAAGGTCTGCTAGGGTTTTGCAGCTAAATTCTCCCAAGGGTTCATCCTTGATGAACGTGCTCCAGCCTGGGACTGAATAGGACTTGCCTGTGCTATAGGATGCTGCAGACCAGGCACTAGAAATGTGAGCATTGTCTCTCCTGTGCTCTCGTGACCCCCCCTGATGATGCTCAGGCAGTGAGGAGGAAACTGATTCAAATGCAAAGGAGACAAGAGCCAAACGGGAGGGGAAGTGAGTGTGCGGGGAGCAGCCTGGGACAAGGAGACTGGGATCCAGGGAGGGAAATGAGGGGAACTGGGAGCCAGGGGTAGGAGAGAGACTGGAATTGGACAAGGAGCCAGCAGGGAGACTTGGACTGGGAATCGGGGGAGGGGGGCAGGAGAGGAGAGAAGCAAATAACAGTTGCTCAGACAAACTTAAGAGGAATTTGGGGTGATTAACCTTGAACTTTAATAATGTTTTTAACTGTGTGTGTGTGTGTGTGTGTGTGTAATTTAATATTAAGGATGCAAAGAGTCTTTTCTCCTCTTGCACAACTGCTCTAGTGTCCATCACAATCCTGAGGACTGCAGGGACTGCTCCCTTCCCTGGGGATGCCCGTTGCCCCAAAGTCAAAGAAAGAGAGTTTCCTTCTGTATTGGCCCATCCTGTAGGGCGCACCCAGGGGGAGAAGGGTACAGCCTTCTAAAGGATGGAGCACCCGCTCCGGCACCGGTCCTCACTGAGTGCCCCTGCGGGAGCACAGCTTTGCCCTACGTGAATGACGTGCTGTGCCTAAACAGCACTCCGTGGCTGAAAGGAGGACGGCCTTGCAAACGCAGAAACTAATCGGGTCCTTTTCCACATACTGTGTCCAATGCTGGGTTGCGTGTACACACGTTAATGACGGTACCCATTGCAGCTTTCTCTGCATATCTGGCCCTGTCCTGTTTAAACCGGGCCCTAGTCCTTGTTCAAAAATATCTCGCTGACTTCGCTAGTCTCATCAGTGTGGGTATTCCATTATATCACTTAGCTACATGTAACCCAGGTGCGGAGCTCCACTTGTATACAGCATACATTACAAACCTGCTAACTACAGAGAAAGAACAGGGGGTAGATTGCTACTAGTTGGCTCAGCTAACCAGCTAAACTCCACCCATTTCTCACTCCTCCATACCCTCTCCCAGCCTTCCTACTCTGGGAAGGGAATAAGCCGGCATGCAATGTCTAATGTGATGGACACTAACTCCTATACACCTAGATCCAAGGTCAGGGTAACCCATTTATGAGATCTAAAGGGAAATCGGACTCCCAGGTGCAGGTACCGTCGGCAAATTTAGTGTAAATTCCTGGCCCCACTGAAGTTTGTGAAAAAAACTCCTATTGCCCTCAGTAGGGTCAGGTCTGGCTTTCACCCTCAGCGTTCTCTCCCAGTGCGATGCATTTTTCAGAACTGCAAATCAAAGTCCCTACTCGCTGGGAGCATCCCCCGTGAAGTCCATGGGAGTGTTTGTGGGGGAAAGTGCTACTTCCCATGTGTAGGGGTGTCAGAGGCTGGGCCACAGGCAAATATTTGCCTGGAAGGAGCACGAGTCATGTGTGACAGACCTGCTCTCCCTGCAGAATGGTAAATTGCGTGATGTCAGATGTCAAGCATGCTTCCCAAACAATGTTTGGATACTCTGTGGAGTGTTTATGTTGGGTGCAGGGGAGGAGAATCCATTTCTCCTTGCAATAGGTTAAGCAGCCATTACCCCTAAGATAAGCTACTTCAACTAATACGTCAAGAAGGGGCCTAATTTATTTTAGTTGTTGAGTAAAAGGGGCCTTCTTTACCAGTAGGATTTCAGTGGGCTGCTTTTTCAAAACATGGCTTGCCCTGTGCTGCCTGCAGGACCGGTGCCAGCTTTTTTGCCCCCCTCCCCCCAGGCGGCGAACCAAAAAAAAATTTCCCTACCGCCGGGAAGCTGCCGCTGAATTGCCATTGCCAGTGAAATCGGCTCTGAATTGCTGCTGAATTGCCACCGAGACCGCCAATACACCATCCCCCAATTCCTGCCACCCTAGTGACTGCCTAGGTCGCCTAAGGGGTAGCACCGGCCCTGGCTGCCAGGCTCCAGGAACCGCGTCCAGGAACCATCTCTATGCGCTCATGCTCCACACTCTTCATTTCCTCACCCTCGCGTCCTGCCCCGACACCAAGTGGCGGGACTATCTGCCACCAAGAGAGGGTGAGAGGCCCCGGTGGGCCAGCCCCTATTCCACCTTAATCCCATGGCCCGCCGGGGATATTAGTTGGCGGCTCCTTCACGGAGCAGTGAGCACGGGCGTGTACCTGGCACGGTTCACCCCCATACCCCCAGACTGTCCCTTTTGCAGCATGAGGGAGACCCTGGCGCATGCCTACCTCGAGTGCGCCAGGTTGCAGCCCCTTTTCCGGCTCCTCCAGAACCTCCTACTATGGTTCTGGCTGCACTTTTCCACACACCTCTTTATCTTTGCACACCCTATCCGTGGCCCCACAAAGTCGCGTGACCTCCTCGTCAACCTCCTCCTGGCTCTGGCTAAACTCACCATCTACACCACCAGGAGGAGGATGCGGGACGAGGGGGAGTTCTGCGACTGTGGGGCCTACTTCCGGTCATCCCTGATCTCACGTATCCGGGCAGAGTTCCATTGGGCGGCGTCCACTGGCTCCCTTGACAGCTTTGAGGAGCAGTGGGCGTTGTGAGGGGTTCTCTGCTCGGTGTCCCCATCCCGTACTCTCGTTTTGAACCTTTGACCCCCACTCCCGTCCCTGTTTTCTCCTTTGTTGTCCCCCATACTTAGTTGAACCCAGGTTCAGTGTCCCTCCCGCTTGGCTGGGGGAGGGGCTTTAGAAGTGGGCGGGCTTGTGCCCGCCCACATTCTGGGACCTCAAATAGTGCCAGGCTCCAGGACTTTATGGGTGAGCTATTTGTCTTTTTCAGTGATGCCAACCCTGCCCACCCACCTCCCAGTCTGATTTTTTGGGAAAGGAAAGTAGCAAAAGCAAGAAATCCCTTCCCACTAATGGGTTACGGTTTCAGTGAATCAAAATACAAGCTTCCTCTCGGCCACCATAGTTACAACTTATTCCTGTCAAGTTTGTTATAAGCCAGTATTGCCACGCTGCATCATGCACCTTCATCTTGGCTACTATGTCAGCAGCTTCATTTGGCTTTTCCCTAATCCCTATTAAAACAACAGTGAGAGAAAAAAAGTTCAATCAAGATAACGCTTTCAAAATAATATTTTTGGATTCTTTATTTCCCTCTGTGATACCATAACATTTAATCATGAAAGTCAGCTTTAGGTTTTGCTTGGCATCTCGGTCTACTTTGGTGCAGGGGAGAGAATTTTTCTGGGCCTCCGACAGCTGCGGAAAAAGACCCTAGAATATTACATCATTTATCAGCAGCGGTTCCAGAAAAAAAAGGAAACATTCCATGAAAAGATAATTTACTTGTCTTTATAATGTAAGCAGAAATTAAAGCAGAGAAATCCCTTCTGGCAGAATTTTTGACAGCTACCTTCATTTTCATCACTGCTGACTGCACAGATCTACTTTGAAAATGAATACTGTTTCCACTTCAAAAAGAAAAAAAGAAATCCAGGAAAGGAGTGGAAGAGAGACCCTGTGATGTAAAAATTCATTGACTATGATATTTTCTGGGAAGTTGTACCTGCTCTGAAGTTGAAGTTGAAAGGGTTCCTTTGAGAGTAGGAGGGAAACGTTTATAGCACATTTTGGTAGGATCACACTTCAGTGTTTTGGAATAGCTTATCTGTATTATTTTGTTTCCAGATGAATGTATATTTGGGTAAAGAAAAGAAAAACCATGGGCCCAAAACAGCACCATTGATATTTATGATTTTTTTTCAGACAAAATATTAAATGCTTTAGAAAGTGAACTAAAAGGGAGCCATCACCCTTCATTGGTCTGAGTGTAGAGAGCAGATTGGACGAATTAATAACAGTAACACCTAGACACCTCAACTGCAATCAGTGCCTTATTGGGCTAGGAGGTGTACAAATACATCGTAAGAGACAGTTGCTTCCACAAAGACCTTACAGTCGGAAGAGACAAAGGATGAGAGAAATAAAATGCTATTCGCCCCAGTTTGCACATGGAGACGTGAGGAACAGGGAGATAAAAGTGGGGGCCATGCACTTGATGATCTAGCCCTGAGCTTTTGAAAATTTGTCCTTGAGGCATTTGCCCAAGGTCACAGCAGAAGCCTAAGGCAGAGTTGGCAATTGAAGCCAGGGCTCCTGACTGCCAGTCCAGTTATAGCCACCACCTTCCTGCCGCGGAAGAAGAAAGCAGCAGATGAAACGTAAAATACTTATGGTTATCCTTAAAATGTACATAGCGCTTTGGGGGGCAAATTCTCCTCTCAGCTACATTAGTCCCCCCACATTACATTCTGGAGAACCTCCACATGCTCAGCCCTGGCAGCCTGGCTGCCTCTTTGACAATCAATACGGGCATTTAGGCAACTCCATTTGAAGGTTTTGACCTCCCCACAGGGGCAAATCCTGTCTCCAGTCACAGCTGAGTCGCCAGGCAGGGGGTTGCATCCCTGACCACCTTGGTGATTAGCCTTTAATGAACTTAACTTACCTAATTCTTTTTTTTTCCACTCAGTTATACATTTGGCTTTCACAACATCCCCTGGCAATGAGTTCCAAAGGTTGGCTGTGCATTGTGTTAAGAAATATTTCTTATTTTTCCAATTCTCCTATATCTTTTTTGAGATGGGGTGACCAGAGCTGCATGCAGTATTCAACATTTGGGCATACCATGGAGTTGTATATTGGCATTATGGTATTTACTGTCTGCTTATCTATCCCTTTCCTAATGGTTGCTAACATTCTGTTTGCTTTTTTGGCTGCTGCTGGACATTGAGCAGATGTTTTCGGAGAACTAGCCCCAATGACTCCAAAAGCTTTTTGAGTGGTAACAGCTAATTTAGACCGCCCCCCGCATCATTTTATATGTATAGTTGGGATGATGTTTTCCAGTGTGCATGACTTTGCATTGATCAGTGCTGAAGTTCGTCTGCCAATTTGCTGCCCAGTCAGCCAGTTTTGTGCGATCCCTTTTGTAACTTTTCACAGTCTGCTTTCGACGTCACTATCTTGAGTAGTTTTGTATCGTCTGCAAACTTTGCCATCTCCCTGTTTACCCGCTTTTCTAGATTATTTATGCATACGTTATACAGGCCTGGTCCCAGTGCAACTCCCCCTCCTATTTACCTCTCTCCACTGTGATAATTTCATCCATGACCATCACTTTCCATCTGAACAAAGCCAGGCTGTGTTAGCTTTTTTGACAGTTTCTTCCGTGTGTGGCATGGGGGATGATGTGTTCCTGGTGTTGCCACAGTCTCACTGCTTTTCCCCGCCCTGTCTCCACACAAAATCCAGGAGTGGGCTGGGATATTTCAGCCCCCCTTCCATCCAGGGGAGATTCAAGTGCAGAGTCCCCTCCATGCATGGTACTAGAGAGTGCTAAGGGGGAAGGATTTGGTCCATTGTACACAGAAGTAACCAACAAACCAGGTGACGTCCATCGGATCCCTTTACTGACATTGCACAATACCAGGTTTGTTTTGGTGTGAGAAGGGTTGGCCATAACTTGGACCCTATCCCTCAGATCTACCAGATGGGATAAATTGGCCCAGAACACAGTAACACAGGGGCAGCTTGGGCCCCTGAGAGCCACATATGGAGAGGGATTGCCTGAGCACGGATCTCATCCCTCCAATTCAGTAAATGGTTCAACCATCTTTGAAGCTCCATCACTCCTACCACCTCTCTCCTTTGGCGGAAGGATGTAGTGGAAAATCCTCCTCTCCGGGGTTATACCATAGGAAGGGGCGATCTGGCCTGTAGTCATTTCACAGCTATACATTCCAACACACAACGAGCCCTTTATCTGAACTCCAAGAAGCCCTCGCTGTTTTAAATCTCAAACAAAATATGAGAGAGTTTTGACTGTGGTTTGAAAAGAAAACTGAAAGGGAACCTATTGGAAAGAAAACAGGGCTTACCTAATAGGATCCCGGTGACTGGGGGGGATTAACACGCTGTTTGCGATCTCCCTGAATACTAACAGCTTTGTTATACGGCGAGTTTGAAGAAGCTTTGTAATACTGCTGGATGGTTTTGTACCTAGGAACTTGGTGTGCTTATTGAAAAATAAAAGGCTGGTGTAATTGATCTACCTGAACTGGCTTCAGAGCATTTGAGGCTATCCTGGAAGGAACAGCCAGGGAAAAGGGATGGATTGGAGTGATTCTATATGAGCCCAGTCCTTGCAGTGGAGATGCACCACTTTACAGAAGCTCCATATTATTTGCAGGGCTCTCATTTTTCCTAGGTGCCTTATATTTTCTAGCAAATCATGGACTTATAGCTCCTCCCTTGTTCTCAGGGCCTGGATCCAACTGGAAGCATTTCCAGGCTGGGTCAGTGAGAAACAAAATGAGGAAAAGAGGAAGCTGGCAGAGAAACTCTTTGGCAGCTCTTGCTGGAGTCAACACTCCCCTGTAATTTACAGCTTTGGTCCTGGAGAGTTCAGATTTCAAGGTGATTACCATCACCCCTACCTTCCTGCCAATATGTCTTACAACGCTCCAGCTGGTGAGCCTCGTGAGCAGCGAGGTTCGGAGGTCGAAGATGGACGTCGCTTCACAAAGGGGCTGCTTGTTTTTTTATTCACGGCTGCGTAAAACCTGGTCCAATCACTTCGCAGTCAAAAACGGAGACCGCCGCAAACTCAAAAAGACGAATTGTTTCCAGAAGGTATTTACACTGCTCCTTGCCACAGCTAAGGATGGACTATCAGGATTCAGATGACTCTGCGTACAAATAACAAGAGAGGTGCACGTTCAAGGAAGGGTCCAGGAGGAAGGATGGCCGTGTGGCTGAAGCATTGGCCCGCGGCTCTGGAGATGTGGGTTGGGTCTGTCTCAGATTCCCTCAGTTACGTAGGGCTAGATTAATGAATCTTACTCAGCCTTGTGATCCTTAGAACTGCTGTGAGTGAGGGAGTCACATGTGGGAGGAACCCTGAATTTGGCTCATGTCCTCCCTCGCCATCCACAGTGGGTGAATCTTGCGGGAGGCAAGTTGTCCCATGTTAAGGTGTGAGGTAACTGATTGTCCCCCGCCACCCTTCCCAGAGCAAGGCAGTAACTGAGCCTCTCCAAGTCACAATTTCTTCCCTCTCTGCTCGTGGGGAAGTGCAGTGATGTGCCACCCCTTCCTCAGGGCAGACTTTTAGTTCTACAATCTAGCCCATAATCTCCCTGGGCCTGTGCTCCCCAGCATTAAATGCTGATTCTTCTGTCTGCCTGGCTGGCGTAGTTAGATTGCAAAGTCTTCCTGGTCTGCACTGTTGCTCACAACACATGTGTGCTGCACCCGGCCCGATGGGGCCCTGGTCTTGGTTGGGGCTGAGAGAGAAATAAGAAGATGCCTTTTTTGAAACTTCCCAAATATGCGTCACTTTAGTTTTATTTAGCAGAGCTGGAGGACAGCATCAGCAAAGCAGCCACTTCTTATGACTTCAAGGTCCAGTCCTGCCCACAGGAAGCTGTTAGGGCCAGATTTTAACAAGTATCTAGGCCCCTAAATCTGACTGATTTCAGTGAGAGTTAGGCACCTAAATACCTGTATAACTCTGGCTTTTAACACTGGATTTTGTAAGGCTTAAAACACCCAGGGTGAAAACTTGTCCCCATTGAAGTCAATTGGCATTTTTCCATGGACTTCAGTGGGGCTTAAGTTTTACCACAAGACTTTCTGATCCAAGTTTTTCTGCAGTGAACAGTAGCAGAGCAAACACTCATATTTCCACTGCCTTTGCAAGGAATGCCTTACTTTTCAGTGGTGCATATGTCCAATGGCAGAGATCATATGTTGCTTTTGGGTGCAGATGTCAAATGGAAGAGATCGTATTTCTCTCCTTGCATTTGGGGTGATTTCCCCCCACCCCCAAGAAGTTTTTTGATGGATTTTTAATTGCAAGAAGGTTCCCCGGACTCTCCCAGATAAATGCCTGTTTGGAAGTGTCAACCATGACTTGGAGTTCAGCCCTCAGTCAGAGGACTAGTAAAGTTGGCATGCTTAAGTAGGCCAGGAATGCTACCAGCACAGATCTGAGAGAGTTAATTTGGCCTGAATGCACTCTAGTAATGTTTATGTTTTAGATAAAGTGCCTACAATGTTGCAGCTTGCCCTTTCGACCCCATTTCCTCATTCATGTGCAGTGAGGAGAAAGTGATGCTTAATTCCAAAACTTTGCTTTTATTAGCTCCCAGAGTGGGCTAGGATTTCATCCTGGCCTTATCTCTGTTATAAACATCCTGTTACCATTCATATCGCGGCTACATCTTTGGGGAAATGATTAAATACGTTCCGCCAGACACAAGCTTCATCCCTGGATCCATTCTGCACAGTCCACAGCATACAGCGTGGGTGGATATCTTCAAACAGTACGAGCCTGATAGTTGTATGTGGTGGTGGTGTGTAGGGGGGAACAGATTTGAAACTCCACTGAGAGAAAACGTGGGGAGCTTTCTCACTAAGCAGCGGCTTCTGTCCAGGGATGTGCATTTCTCACAACTAACCACTGAGCCGGATTCTTTACCATAGAGCTTAGCGAGAGAGGCGGCCCTGAATCTCAGAACAGAATTTAGCCATAAGGGCTTTATTCTGATTTCACCTGCACCAAATGATCACTGGATTCACTCTCATGGAACAGTTCCTTAGCTGGTGTAAAGTGCCTTTCCTGATTTGTACCTTCAGTGTATTCGGCCCATTGACTTCAGTGATGTGATTTCTGGTTTACAAGCAGACTCAAACCCTAAGTATATTACTATTGACTTCACTTTTCTACAGTCATTTAAACAGATATTTGTATAAAGAGCCATTGACAAGCCCAGCATTCTGGTGAGAGGACAGAGGAGGGGGAAGTTTCTGACATATGAATGATTTATATAAGCGAGCACCTTCTTTTTCTTTTTCTTCCTTTTTGGGCATCCTTGTATCTCTGGGCCCTGTACGACTCAGATGTACGTCACTGGCATTTATAATGCAAGAAAGCCCCAGTGTTATTTACATAATTAAAAATAATAGAGGCCAAAGCCGGGTATAACGTGATTCTTTTTTAAACAAGGGCGTTATGTTTTCTGTAGCAACTATTGTCTGAGTTTGTGACAAAGAAAGAGTCCTGTGGCACCTTAAAGACTAACTAAAGTATTAGAGCATAAGCTTTCATGGGCTAAAACCCACTTCGTTGGATGCATGCAGTGGAAGAATCCAGGGGCAGGTATAAATAGGTAGGCAAGAGCCAGGTTAAAGAAAACCTGAGTTTGTATTTCTGGGGGCGATAATTTACGGGACTATAGAGTAGCTCTGTGGAGGACAAATGAGGGTGATACGTGTTAAAACTGTTCTCTTAGATATGAATATAGTGACTGCTGATATACTGGATTTGTTCTGATGTCTTGCAAGCCCCTTTTCCAGCTATAGCCATTGGCACTGTTACAATATGTGCTTTGATTTTATTATGATCAGTGGGCCAGGCCAAGATTTTTAGAAACGTGTGTCAGTAGTTAAGCTCCTGAATGCATATTCAAGCTCTTAGGGAGACATTTGCAAAGGTATAAAGGGCTGGTAGATTCCCAGCTTCAATTGACTTTCAGTAGGAATTAGGTGCCAACTTCTTTTTTGTGCCTTTATCCTAAACCTTAAAATCTTTCCTTTATATACGTAGCCGGATTTTCACACATGCTGAAAACCCAGATGACCCCATTTATGTGTAGTTGCAATGGAGCTCCACCTTACTGGACAGTAGTAATCATTTCCATGTAACAGGTGGTAGTTTTAATTAGAGTTTGTTCAGAACCAAATTCCCCTTCTAAACATGACCTATGCTCTGAGACAGTCTGGATTCAGATTCAAACTTTGCAGCTTGGACCTCTCTGGTTTATTGGTCAAGTCCTGAATGAGTAGATGCATAGGGTTTGGGGCAAGAGGAGAGAAATGCCCACCCTGCCTTTGACTTGCAGTAGAGGTGCTACATAAAAGGCTTTCCAACCCAGTGGTTGGATTATAGCTGGTTGGAAAAGCCAAGTGCTTTGCATTGGATTTTTTTAAAAAATAAATTCTTGAAGCCAAAACAAAATTTGAATTGTTTCACATTTCAAACAGTTTCCAACAAAAAAAAAAAAAACACATATTTTTTTTTTTTTGGTTTTAAAAAAGTTTTCAAAAACCAAAATTGGGTACTGAAAATTGAATGGAAAAACAAACAATTTATATGAGACCTGTAACTTTTTACCCTAAAAATTTCTGTGAAAAATGCTTGTTTTGAAAAGCCATTTTTTGGTCTAACATTTTTCTGACAAAAATGTTTTGACCCGCTTTAACCTGGACTTTAAACAATACCTCCTGTGGGAAGGTGGAGACAACTGGTAGCCTCACTCTCCAGCCCTGCATCATCTTTCCCTTAGCTCTTTTCTTCTCTCTATACTCTGCCAGGCATGGAAGCTCCTCTGGATCAGAGATCAATCCACATATAGATTGTTCTACCTCTTCGTAGGCCTTGAAATTCTGATACCCCCCACACCCATCTCTGCTCACAGAGCCATCCTGCACCAGTTGCAATATTAATAATAATATTATGAATAATAATAATAATAATAGTCATTATTATGATTTCATTCATATTACCGTAACACCGCTGCCCAACAGTTCTGAGCATTGATCTATTTCTGTAGTTTGGACTATGGTTTTCTGTGGATGTGGCTATGCAGCCTAGAAAGGCAAACGATGAGCTGTTGATGGCTTGCATTAGAGTTGCTGTTTTCATGAGATGTCTCCCTCTACCTGGCCTCTGATAACAGTGAAAAACAGTGCACCACTCCATAAGCCCCAGCAGCATATCCCCCTGGAATTGACAACAGAGTCGTGGAGAGGAAGGATGATGGCAATTCATTACAAACAACAACAACAAACAAACAAACCTCACTACTATTCTGGGGTGTATGGAGTGTACTATTTCTACCACCAGCCAATCCTCTGGCCACCACTTGAGTTTTGCGCCGACTGCAAACAGCACTCATTTCCTGGTGGGCACACGGTCACAGAATTTTGCCTCCCAGTCATGTGAATGGTTCAATATGTGGTTATTACAAGCTGAGTTTACAAGTAAATGTTTCCTGAAATGAATTGGTTTTATTCCCACTCCCCTCCTCTGCTACAGAACAAACAACCCCATATATTGATTGGCCAACAATAAGCAAAGGTTCAGCATAGCTGAGACATCCCTTTAAAGCCATAGTGACTTGCCTCCTATCAGTTTTGTTAAGTTTAACTACACTTCCTTCAAACATGACATCCCTTAATGTATATTTAAACAGGTCTCGGCTCTCGGGGACAGGGTCTAATGACCTTTGTGTTAACCCAGTACATTCTGCAGTGTAAACACAATACCCTGAGTCCTGCGTGAATCATGAACCAGTTACAGAATGTAGCCCTGATTCTGTTCCTTTAAAGTCAGTGGTAGTTTCACCACTGACTGCAGTAAAAGCCAGGACAAGCTGTATATGTGAATGTTACTTGCAGAATACATCCTTCCTATTTTAAAATTCAGAAGACAGACCATTTGCATCATGAGGATGGATTAGCGGCAGGATACACCAAGTTTCCATATTAGGACACATGTTATTTAGCATATTTATCAATGATTTGGTTAAGGAGATGAACAGGGCAGAGGTAAACTTCATATGCAAAGCAAAATTCTTTAGGATATTCAAGACTAGAGAAGACAGTGAGAAACCTTAGAAGGACCTAAGACAGTTAGGTGAACGGGCAACTTGATGGTAGATGAAATTTGTTGTCGAGAGGTGTTGATAACGAACACTGGAATGACTAATTTGACTTACTCATACACAATGGTGATTCAGTGTTAGCTGTAGTGACTTACGAAAGCGAGCCACGCATCATTGTGGACAGTTCAAGGAAAAATTGTACTCAATGTGCCTCAGCCTCTAATAAAAGCAAAGGAAATGTTAGACATATAAAGAACAGGATAGAAAACAATACTGAATATATTATTATATAAAGCCAGTGGTATATCTTGACTTGGAATAATCATTTTGGGGCATCATTTCAAAATGAGAAGTAGACAAGGGTCTACAACGCTTGGTAAAACCTATCAGGAACAGCTCCATATAATGAGAGAGTGTGAAGAATGCGACTCTTCAGTTAAGAGGGAGAGGAGGGGATATGAAAGAAATAGACAATAGAAATAAAGAAGCTGTGAGACATTTTTCATTCTAAATTTTTCATTAATTTTTTTCAGTGAAACGTGACCTTTTTCTTCAAGATAAAAAATTTTTCATTGCTCTCGATTTTTTTTTCTGTTTAAAAATAACAACGAACAGGTAAAAAAGAATATCTATTTTCAGTTTTTCATTGCAATACCAGAAAGTTTTAGGGATCTTTTGGGTTTCAGAGAACTTTCCTGTCCCCAACATGGGGACTATGGCTAGAATCGATAACATCTCTAGATCTGAAAATAATTTTTGAAGGGCTTGACCCCACTAAAGTTAGCAGACATCTCATTGATTTCAGTGGGTTTTGGATCAGGCCTGAAGGCTCTAGTTCAGAAGTCCGTTTCTAGTCAGTAAAGCAATTAAGCATGCAGTTAACCCTAGGTGTATGCTTAATTCCCATTGACTTCATGCCTCTCGAAATGTGAGTCGCATGCCTAATTCTCTTAGGTCCATTTCCAAAATCTCCCTAAGGATCTCCTTTAGGCTAGGGAGGAGATTTCCAAATGTACAAACCGGTGCCTAACTCCTTTGAGAGACAATGGGATTTAGGTACCTAAAATCCCCCTGTAATTGTTTTGCTGAACCAGGCCCAGTGCCTACTGCAGACCTTATAGTTTCTGGGATAGCAGCACGCTGTAATATTTACAGCAGACATGATTTTGGGATCTTTCACTATCTGTTATATCCTAGGGTCTGATCTGACCAGCCACTCTGAGCCTGGACACAACTAGCTAATAAAGGAACGCTCCCCCACTTTATAACAGTGCACCACAGAAGACAGCCCCCAGAGTTCTTACCAGTAATAGCAACTGCCTTCCTTCCATGATCTGCTGATTAAAATCAAGAAGGCACATGGTTTTTGTAGTGTTCACTTTTTTTGTAAATATTTTTTTAATTTAATATTTGATCTCTGATCTACCTCTCCCCTATATTTTTTCAATAAGCCTGTTTTGGTGTTCGACCCAAAGAACTGTCAGCCTGAGTTGGAAATGCTGCGGCTTGACATTACTAGATTAAATGTCAACCAGATGTTGGTGCACTTCCCCTAGGAGGCTTTAAAGAAGCTTCCCAATTTAGTGTTGTGTTTCATAGTTAGGGGAAACTGAGTTCATACCTTAGGAGTGCAGAATGAACGAGACAGAAAGCCTTGGAGGAAAAATGAAATCGCAGGGACGTTATGTGAGAATAGGGAACCTGATTCCAAAATGGACTCCACGATAGTCAGTGTCTATCTATTCTTATGTTAAGTTGGGCTGAAATCAATTAAATTCCAACAAAACCTATTTGGCCATAACATTAAGATTCACATTTAAACCTACCAAAGCAGGGAAACACAGAATGAAAGCTAAGAACCCAGATTGGTGCTCTGTCTTCTCTTTAACTCCTCCACTGTGGTGGTGGTGGTGGGGCGCTGCTACTGAGGATGATGGGAAACAGAGGGATGGTTCTGTATGGTGTGGCGGCTAGGGTACTTGGCTAAGACTCATTAGCCGTATTAATCTAGCCATAGCTCTGGTACTGTCCTGTAGGAGAATGCTGGACAAATTACCAGTTCCATAATTTCACTAGCTTTATACCTCAGTTTCTCCATCTGTCAGCAATAGTCATGTCACTTTTGTAACGTGTTTTGAGAGCGGTGCTTGAAAAGCACTAGAAAGAGTTAGGTTTATCGTTGCTTCTGTTGGTAGATAAGGCATTAATCTGGGACTCAGGAGACCTGAGTCTAGTTCCCAGCCCTGTCACAGACACTTTGTGTGATCTTGCCTAATTAGATGATCTCTCTTTGTCTCAGTTCCCCCACTGTAAAATGGGGAGAATATGTTTCCTTTGTCTGTGTTGTGTCTCATAAAGTCTTCAGGGCAGGGACAGTCTCTAATCAGATTTACAATGCCCTGTACAACGGGGCCCCGATCTTGTATTGGGGCCTCTAGATGCTAATGTAAAACAAACAATAAATAAATAAGGACATAAATAACAAAGTTACAACATGTGGCTGAGAACTGGCTGTCAGCCCAGAAACTCAGAGTGAATGTTCCTGCTTTTGTTGGTTTAGCTTGGTTCCAGTTTGTTGGTCGATGTAACAAAGACATTTGTAGCTGAATAATTTCTAATGATCTGATTATGATCACGAAAGGAAATCTAGTGGTGGGCTTGGACTGCACCCCTAGACCTCATCACTGAACTTTTAAGAAACATCTGGAACCCAGACTCAGACATAAATCATGCACTCAGTCATTACCTCTACATAACAGGCTGGACCAACCCCCCAGATCTGGACACTTTCACATATTGGTGTGTGCAAATGCCAGAATTTTCTGGCTCAAAGCCCCATCTCTAGAAAAAGTAGCTAAAATACGTGTGTAGAAAGAGTTAACTCATTCTAAGGGCCGGTATGTATTTTTCATGTGAGAGCTGGGCTCCCATTAAAGTCAATGGAAGTGATGTCTCCCATGGGCCGGCCATTCTGCAAGAAGTAATTGCCCTTTGTACAGCCTCCAAACCCACCCTCTGTATGTGCATTGGAACTATGTTGGTTCAGTGGCCAGGGGCTCCTCCTCACCCATGCAAGGAAGGCAGGATTTGCCCACCAGTCTCACTAGTACCAATGCAGAACAGTTCCTTCCGTCAGTAGAGTCACTCCAGATTCCAAGGTATAACAAATATGAGAATCTGGCTGTAGGTACAGACCTGCCAGGGAGTTGTGAACGACACTGAATGAAATGCTGGCTCCATTGAAGTCAATGGCAAAACACTCATTGATTTCAGTGGCACCAGGATCTTGCTCATTGTGTTTTAGGATTTCAGGGTAGTGCTCTACTCCCAATCCTAAACCTGTTTTGGTCCACTTGTCAGGACTGCAGCACTTTGCAGTGATCACCAAACCTCGACAGCAGTAATACATCTCTTCGAGGGCTAGAAATGCTTGCTTTCACCCTAACGTAGGCAGCTCAGGGAAACAGGAATCAGGTGAGCAACTGGACTCCCCAGAAATGTGTCTCTCCCCCTGAATTGGGAGAGAGAAATTTGAGAATTTAGAACGACTCTGTTATTAGATGATGGATTACTCCATGTGTGGGATGTCGATGCAGCCTTCTGGAAACAAATATACTTAATCATGGCACGTGACTCATCATCCTGCGAAAATGTCCCTTTTGACAATATGATGCAGTCTGAAAAATAGATGTAAGAGACACAGAGAACAAAGAGAGACGTGACGGGGGAAAAATAATAAAAACAGACAATTCATCTAGCCACGCAATACATTGTTACAAAACAGTTCTGGGGTATTGTCTTTGCCTTACTCCAAACAAAGGCTGGAAAGCACCAGAATCAATTAATGTCCTTTGAAAAATCCTGCTCCATACAAACAAGGATGAATAATCACATGCTCATTATGGGGGTCAGTCCATCTTCTACTGAAGTCAATGGGAAAATATCAATCATTTCACTGGAAGCTGATTCAGGCTCTATACAACTTTAGCAAAAATGGTAGTTTGTGTAAGAAAGAAAGTACTTACCTTTACAAGTGCTTGGATTTTCTAAGCCTTGTCTTTTCAGTTGCCTAAGACACCTGAGGAAATGTCCAGACATGCCCAGTTTTAACTGCTAGCTATTCCTTTGGGAAAAAAGCATCCATCAGGTCTGCTGGAGAGCAACACAGATAGAAAAGACATAGGGCTTGTTTTTGATCTCAAGTGTGCCAAGGTAGAGTAACCCTGGAGCAACTCCATTGGCTGCACCAAAGTTACTCTGGGTTTACACTGGCATAACCCAGAGCAGAATCTGACCCATGTAATTTATAGAATACAGTGTTACATACTAGTGATCACGATGGAGTGTTTGCAGAGAAAAGGTTACAGATCACTGCTGCTTTAATGCATGCTAAACTCCCAGTATAGTCTTCATCTGAGTATTTTGAACACGTAAAAGATACAGGACTGGGTCTTAATTGGTGCAAATTATGGGCCTAATCTAGTAAACAGGCTTCAATGGGACTTCAGTGGATTTCAGTACTGACTTCAGTGATAACTGAGATTGCTAAGCCTCTTGCAGATAAACTTTTCTCTTTCATGAAATGTCTAGCCACACTTTTTTAGAGATGACTACAGCAAAAATAGTGAAAGTTAGAAACTTGAACGTGGCTCTTTTTTTACCTCATTGCAGACTAAATGCTTTGCTTGGCTTGAGAAAAATTGATTTTCAATTATCAAAGTTATGGCTGTTTAACGTTACCTGCTGCTGTAGGAAGTTTGCTACCGTGGCACACTTAAAGAGGAATGCACTGTGTATTTTTGCACAGTTAGCTAAAGGCCCCCTTCTCAAAAGTGCTTTCTTAAATTTAAATATCGTTGTGTTTAAAACTACTCAACTGATTTTCTTAAAACTTGGCTTCTTTTGTAGATCTCATTGAGGAATAAAATCAAAATAGCTATTCTATTAGAGATCAACAAATCCTGAAACTGTCTACTCATACCCATGCAGGTAAAATCAAAATAGCTATGTCTATTTGAGATCAACAAATCCTGAAACTGTCTACTCATACCCATGCAGGTAAGAACGTTTATAATTAGCATTCAAAGCTTGGAACATTTATAATTAGCCTTCAAAGCTAAGAGACATTCATCAATTTTAGGCAACTGGTATCTGTTAAATCTACAAATGCCCGCTTTTTTTAAATGATACTGATCAGACCTCTTTGACTTGTGCTAACTAATGCCTGCAACTCAAAGAATGGGGGAACTAGTTTTTCTTTCCTTTTCTTTTTCTGGGGGGATGGTGTTCCACTTCCCCACCCCCCTCAGGTAAGCAAATGCAAAACCACTGTGTTAAAGCAATGTCAAGGGAGCACAGAGTATTAAACATACAGGAAATGCAAAGGGTAAGGTTGAATGCACAACCTTAACCAATGGCCTAGTGTGGACTCTAGTACTAGAACAATTGTTGAAATATATTAACATTGCCCATAGTTTGCGAAGCCCATGTCCCAGACAGTCATCAATAAGAATAAATTAGGGTCTGGTGGTAAATAACAAATACATTTTATTTATTTACTTGGTCTTGTGTGTGTTTGTGGGAGGCAGCAGGGATGGAGCATGGAAAAGTGACTCCATAAAACATTACAATTTGAGCGAGCATCAGTTATACTAATTTCCCCATCCGTGGCTGTTCAGCTTTTCTCTTGCTTTTATTCATAATTTTCCTCATCTTTTTCCTCATCTTTTCTCATTTTTCCGCATCTTTTTCCTCAAGTAGTTGAAGTGTGAATGTCACTTTGCATTTTTTTTTCCTGCTGGGGCTCACAAACTGCCCATGACCCTTGGCTACGTCCCATAGACGCTGTAGTCATTTTCAGTTAAGAGTAATTGGCAGCAAAATACACTTTGTTCTCTACAGTGTTAAAAATGGGCTATTTGTTTTGCCAACCTTCCTGAACTTCCTTTCCCTTCAATGAAGGAGTGCAACATTTGTATAAGAAAGAAATATTGTCTTCATTGGGAAATGTATTCCATGTGTGTTATAATTTATATTATGACAGATCTTTCTTAGCTTACAATATTGTTATTCACAGTGTGGAAAGAAACTTTATCAACTTCTTTTTTAAAAATGTGTTCTCTGAGGCAACCATAATTTTTATTTGCGGAAATATGTGATAAATTTGAATAATAAATTTCTATTAAAACTCCCACTTGTATTCAATTTCCTTCATAAATCTGGATAAGATGTCAGCTGAACGGTTCATATATAAAATATTAGAACAAACATTGCCTGTCTAATTGAAAAATCTGTCTTCATCAAGGACCCCGAGCTGAGCTTAAGAATGAAAGATGTAAGCTTTATTTAATGCAGTTCTGTCCTGCTTGCCGTGAATACTGCCTTTTCCTCCCCCTTCACCACCTCCACATAAATAGCACAGCTCTATTCCTCAAGTAGCCTTAAAGGGGCAAATACAAAGCTATCCAGAGAAAGGTACAGCCATTGGGGTGTGTTGAGTGGTTTAACCTACTTTATGCACCAAGGCACTAATCCTACTGCACTTAAAGGATGGGCGTTTGTATCCCCGCTGCATTGGCTGGACCAAGCTCAAAATTTACAGCTAATGTAATAACCTTCCAATTGTGAATGTACCGGGATGGAAAGCTGCAGGCGAGGTCACATCAGGGGGTCATTCTTGTCATCACCAGAGTATGTAGCTACAACAGTTGCGGGAGATAAAGATGAAAGGAGAAAGGGAAATGAAAAAAGGAGGGTGGAAGGTTTTTGCACACACGCGCGCGCGCGCACACACACACACGTGTTTGCAGAACCTCTGGGACTTCCCTTGCTGATTTAAAGCTCAGCAAGTGAGTGTGAAAACCTGCCAAACCTACCAGCATTCCCTGACCCAGCACCTCAGTGAATACAAAGTAAGTCATGGTTTGAAATGAGGACGGGAAAGGGCCTCTCTATCCGATGTATACTGGAATCAATGAGAGGGTTTTTATTGCCTTCCATGGACAATGAATTGGGCCCTTAAATAATAAAGTCCTGGCTCTGCTGGATTTTCTAACCTACTCTGTCCCTTAAACAAAACGGGGAGAGGGAAAATCCACAATGCTTGACTATAATCCATCCCCCAGAGAAGCCCAGCATGTGTAATACATTAACACACTGGGCCAGGCTCCACTGGTGTCTCTCCACTGAATTTCATGGAGTTAGAGCAGGGAGATCGTGACCCAATTATTTCATTACAACATTGTAGAATGTATGGCCTTAAGTCATGATGATTAATATTTTGGATGTTCCTGAGCAGTTTGAGATTTTATGCCAGGAGGCCTCTTAAGCTAGTTCAAAAATTGACATGATAGAGACTACATATGTCAGCTCTGTTCTTAGCTGAGCTCAGGAAACAGAGGTGAATGAAAAAATAATCATCATTTTCAAAGTGCAATCAAGTACAGTGGAGATAATGTCTATGGATTTACCGCTAGTTCTATAAGTGAGTCTACCTTGCCATTGACTTTGGACTGAGCAAACGTAAGAAGTTGTGAACGCTACTGATTGCAACACAAAAAATAGAGATGGGTATGCCCAATATGTCTGGACTGAACCTTGCTGCCTTCAGCTATGTTTTGTGGGTCATTAAGCTGAACCTGGTCAGTGTCAGCAATCCAAATTCAGACCTGGCATCCTCTCCAGACACCAATAATGGGCCAGTTCTTAGGGGACGCGTCACTGAAAGCGGAAACACGGGTTCAATCCCTTACTCCATCCCTAGTGCCCTAGGGGCCTGTATCACCTTGTCCAAGGCATTTAGGGCCAGATTCACAAAGGGAGTTAGGCACCCAAATCCGACATTCAGGCACTGCTGACATTCACAAAGCCACCTAACCCTATGGGCATCTAAGTTTCTGCTGGTGCACATGTGCAAAACCATCTAAGTCCTGATACCAGTGCACAAGCTGTTTGGGGCCCCGGATTATGCTTAGGCCATGGTGGGATGCTCAAACCAGTCATGTTCAGAGTAGGCATAATTCGCACAAAAGGGGCAAGCAGGTCCGGAGGCTGTACATAGCCCAGCATACCCAATAGCCTCAGGGTTACAGCCCTTTCTTGAGAGGTGGGAGACCTGGGGTTAAGTTCCTGCTCCAAATCAGGCAAACACATTCCCCCACATCCCACGTGAGTGACCTAACCACTGGGCTAGTGTGGAGGGGCTCTCCCTTCCTCTCCAGATTTATTGCCAGCTAGGGCCTAACTCAAAGAGAGGGGTCATGGATGAGATGGCCAAGTGGAGAGAGAGAGAGAGGCACCTTCCTCCATCCTGTCAGTCAAGCACCTAAAGCCCAGATCCATGGGAATTAGGCACCTAAGTAACTTTGTGGAGCTGGGTCCTGAGCCCCACTCCTTTCCTCAGCATTTCACGAAGAAGCTTAGGCACCTTCCCACTCAGTATGGTGGGGGCTGAAAAACCTGTTCATAGGTGCCTAACTCACCCCATGCATTGCAGAAGGAGCCTGGGTGACTCAATTTGCAGAACACCGGGTATGGCCATGCATAAATCCCCTTTGTGGCTCTAGTCCTTAGCCTCTCTGAGCTATGGGTAAATCAGAGCAATAGCATGTCCAGAGCTCACTGGGGGTGTTGCGATGTTAAATATATTAAAAAATATGAGGTATTCGGCGCCTAGAGATAGAACCATAGCTAGTCCCTAAGAAACTCTTCCATTATAGCTGCTCTCAAGACCATTCTGCTATTTTCACCTCTCATGGCCACCTTATATATGTCAGCCTATACAATTATCATGTAGGAAAAGCTGTTGTTTTATGGCTGTTGGGGCTTGCAACTTTTGTGCTGGAAATCTAGACTTCCTCCCATCCCACAGGAAGTCTTAGAACATTGTTTCTGTCAAATATAGTCCCTTTATTCTGGGCGATGCAGTCTATGGTCCCGATCTAAAGCCTACTGAAGTCACTAGAAGGCTTTCCATTGATGTCAGTGGTCTTTGGAGCTTGTCCCAAACATATGGGAGCTAGCTAATTTATTAAGAACAAAAGAGTGCATTTCATCCATTGGGCCAAATTCTTCTTGGTGGTGAGGGTTGCTTGGAGACAAGAAGAATGGAACTCTGTGCCTGGAGGTGGTATAAAAGAAGCCAGGAAGAAGGAAGAGGAAAGAGACAAAAAAGAGGCCGATTCAATAATAGTTTAAGCCCAGAGGCATTGATTACCACATGCTCAATCAAAATCTGCACTGAAGATGCTTTTACCAACCATAAGGGGGGGAGGGGAAGAGATAGCAGGGAATGTGGGGTGGGGAGGCGAGGGGAAAAGGTGGTGCAAGGGTAGGGGGGTCAGTGCAAGGGTTCGGGGGGGAGAGGGCAGTGGGGGATGCATGAGGCCATGGTTTGGGCACCGGTGCCATCTTCCTCCCCCCGGCACTGTTAGGCAGCTTCCACTGCCCCGGAATGGGAGTGATTGGTAGATGAGGAATGCAGGGTCAGGCCAATATACTGGGTGGGCGACTTTGATGTTAACAATGGCAATTCTGAAAAAAAGCCTAAACTGTAAATCCGAATAATAATTCATTCCATTTTAATTACAACATCCTTTCACAACACTCAGGAACAGGCATAATTCATTCTTACCAAGCACATAAAAATACAGTCGGCCCTACCAAGCACATAAAAATACAGTCGGCCCTATTCGCTCCAGTTTCACGAGGTGAGTGCTGTGTCGTCTTCCATAGTAGCTGGAAAATGTTGGCACATTGAGTGTGATGATTATTTATTTGTAATACAGTAATATCTAGTAACACGATGGAAATTGGGCCCCCACTATGCCAGATTCTCCCCGCACACAGAGTGAGGTGTGACAATCCCAGACCATCGTAATAATAAATATTATTACGAAATGCCTACTGTTTGTACAGCACTTTTTCATCCGTAGTTGTCAAAGTGCTTTACAGAGGTGGGCAGTATCATTAGCCCCATTTTATGGATGGGGCCAATGAGGCAGAGAAAGGTCAAATGACTTGGTCACCCAAGAAGAGAACCCAGGTCTTCCGAGTTCCAGCTCAATGCTCTTGCCACTAGGCAACACTGCCTCCTTTGTGTACTTATTTTCCAGCTGCACCTGGGGTCCACTGACTAGCTAACCACTAAAGCAGGCCTGCACAACATGTGGCCCGGGGGGCCACATACGGCCCCCATGGGCTCACTGTGCAGCCCACGTGGGGGTGGGTAGGTGTGGGGCAAGCTAAGCGGTGGGGTGGGGGGAAGTGGAGGGGGGCGGGGCAAGGGCAGGGCTTTTCGGTCCGCAGCTGGGTTTTTTTGCAGTAAGATGGCCCTCGCTGCTTTCCGAGTTGTGCAGGCCTGCACTAAAGGGTGAAAGTTTAGTAATTACTTGGCAATGCAGAATCCCTATGGCAAATGTATGTAGTTCTGTTTTAAGAACAACATACACTGTCTGTCATAGGTGCCAACTCCCATGGATGCTTCAGCAATGCCCACCAGCAGCCAAGCTCTCCCCACCTCCCCATCCAGTGCTTCTCATCTCCCAGCGGCCCCACTGAACAACACCTCCCCCTCCCGCCCAGCACCTCCCGCCCGCCGCGAACAGCTGTTTCATGGCATGTCGGACGCTCCATGAGAGAGGTGGAGGAGCAGAGACGGGGCACGCTTGGGGGGAGAGGCGGCCCGGGGGCAGGGACTTGGGGGAAGGGGTGGAGTGGGGAGGTTGGGCCTGGGGCGGGGTGTCAAGCCCCCGCCTCCAGCTAGAGGGGACGCTGGCACCTCTGCTGTCTGTGGACTTATACAAAAGCTCTGCTAGCAATAACTAGGCTTAAACACAAGCTACAACATGCATGGAGCGTCCGACATTCTTCGGCCTGAACTGGTGCTATGTCGCCGAACTTTTTAAGGTTCTTCCGTCTCAAACAACGTTGTTTTATTTCCAGGCCCTATAATTAAACACATGCACATTTGTCTGTTACAATGTAGTCAGGGAAACAGAACGCAGACGAGCGTAAAAGAACAGAGTTGCCACCCACCCGATTTCACCACGATACTGTCATTTGTGCCGTGCCTGCTCTATTGACCCCACGTTGCTCTTGCTGTAGCGGCCACAGCAGCAGCAATTCGGATGGAGCTGAATAACCTCTTTTATTGGCTTGGCCTGCCATGAGGCTTCTCAGCTCAATGCCACACTTGAATGACACTCTGTCATGACGCGCTATTTAGGTAATGAAAGGTGTAATTAGCTTTGTTCTGCTGCAAGCTGATCTGGCTCTGAGCGCATTATAAAAGGTAACACAATAGGTGCCTGGGTACAAAAACCTGAATAAGCATAATATTCAGGGTAATTTTGCAAGCCAAAAACTGATGAAAGAACTGGGAGTAAGGGAGCCACAGCTGCTTCAATAGCCAACAACGAGATTTGTCACCAGGGGCCATGCAAAGAGCCCAACCAAGGTATGTCACGGTATCAACGCAGCTCATTCAATCACTCAGTCAATCAATAACTGATAGCATTTCATGAGGATTGTTTTCCTCTCACGGTACAGTATCTTCTCCCTCTTTGAGGACACTGTGATGGGAGAGGTTTTGGGTTATTGCCAGCCACCATCTGGAGCTAGCAACCTCCCTGGCCCTTGTGGAGCTGTACTGTTGTTGTTAATTGTTCAGCCTGGCCAGCGTTTGGAACTTTAGCCAGCTGTTCTAGCAGACCCGATCAACTCTCTGTAGGAATGAAGGCAATTGATAATATGAAGGTCTTGGCAGGAGAGACACTGAAGCAGAAGACACTGGCACCCAATTAGTCAGGTCCTAGGACATCACATGTTGTCTTACGTGAGTAATTCTAGTGGAAGAAAAGGTTTTGCAGTGCTTGTGCAAAACAGCAATACATGCCATACAGCACATGGGCCAAGATCCTCAGCTGGTGTAATAGGTGAAGCTCCATCAAAGCGAATGGACCTATGCAGATTTATACCAGAAGAGGAGGGGCCCATATTCTTGCAATGGTGCAAGGAGAGCATATCTTTTCTATGGGTAGCATTCTATATTCAAACTCTCACTGTAGTCACCCTGCCAGAGAAAATGGAGCCTCTTGGTTCCTTATACGTGGGCTTTCCCAACGCTAAAACACACCTCTAAAGTCCCCAAGCAGTTACAAGGAAACAGAAGATGCTATAAATTGTGTCTAAACCTCTGTAAGAATCACCTGTGGCAAAATAGCCTGTTTTTTGTTTTCACCAAGGAAGGTGACCTAGTGTGTTTGCTTGTGACGTTGGTTGGGGCGAACAAGTTGCTCCAAGGAGCAAGGAGCGTGGTATTGATGAACATACTTGCAGCATAGGAGGCAAATATGGAGGTCTCTACTGCATGCATTGCTTAGGCTGGTGGCCAGTTGTGACCACGAAGACTAATCATTTATGGAAACATATCTGACTTTACTACTACCTGTTCACCCCACTCTGCGTCCATTTGTCTATCCTGCTGATGTCTTTTGTCATAATCCTAGTATAGGGTCTCGCTGCAAAAAGAACTGCCTTTGTTTTATTTATTTGTACAGCACCTAGCACAATGGGGTCCTGAGCACCAATCAGGGCCTTTAGGCATTATGGGTGGGAATTACTCTGAGCCCCCAAAAGAAAGTGCTAGAACTCCCACTTGGAGCAAAGTTAGGCTGATCCTGAGAGCTCCAATGACAACAGCAGCAATGATCATTATCATAAAAAGTGACAAAGAGTCCTGTGGCACCTTAAAGACTAACTGAAATTTTTTCAGAGCATGAGCTTTCGTGGGCTAATACCCACTTCGTCGGATGCATGCATGCATCCCACGAAAGCTCATGCTCTGAAAAAATTTCAGTTAGTCTTTAAGGTGCCACAAGACTCTTTGTCACTTCTGCAATTCCAGACTAACACGGCTACCCCTCTGATTCTTGATATCATAAAAAGAACACTCTAAAACGCACACCGTGTTTTTTCTTGTGCATGGTATTCAGTTCCCTGGATCACATAGATTCTGTCTACCAACCGTTTCCCTACAACACCCCTTATTATAGTAAATAAACACGTCCTCTACTGTCAGAATAACCTGAGTTTCCTTATGTCCACCTATAGTTCCCACATTACAGGATACAGGACTGTCCAGGAAGCGAGCAGCAGCTTAAAGCCAGACAGAAAGGCAAAGCCAACAAACTCACTATTCCAGCCATAGGCTTGGTGCAGGAATCATTGTGAGAAATTCAGCTGTATCCCATAAAATTTAATACTTGCCCAGGACACCATAGCAAGCTGCTAAATTTATTAAAAATGCTATTAATATCCAGGTAGAATGGGTTTATATGGTGTCGCTTGTTGCAGCCAAAGATCAGCAGCACTTCCAGCAAGATCTTCCTTTAGAAAGAGCACACTTCCTTTCAATGTCTGACAAATTCCTTCCTTCCTTCAGTTTCTGGCATTTAAAGAACCCCTCCCTAGGCTTCAGCCAGTATTTGCTTAAAAGTAACCACGGATAGTTATCAAATATGGGGAATTACCAAAGACCTGAGCAGCCCGGATGGATGAAAGTCTGGGAGTGAGAAGAACAGTCACTGTATATCTCTCTATTCTGTGGCAGCAAGGTGGGCAGGAGAATAAATACAGAAAGCCCTGCATTGATATAAAATTTCTAGCCGCATCCAAGCCATGCTTTGCAAACATGGTCCGCGGATATCCGCAGATTGGCAGGGCGCTATAAATACAGTAGAGGCAGGGGCAGAAGTGAATGTGTAGCTATCCTAATCACACTTTCATCAGGCTGCTTCTCTATCAGCCTGTCTCTCCAGCAGTGGAGATTCACATTAAACTAATCTGCGCACCAAGCCACATAAGCACCTTTCTATCTCGGCATATGTTGCCATGTGAGCTGAGCTCTCCTTAGTCGTAGTTAGACCATCCCCAAAACGTCCTTTCTCCACAGAGACTGGAATGCTCCGCTCCGCTTCTCAGCTGATTTTGGCAAGAGAGAGTGATACCACCCATTTTACTGACACTCTTTTGATCTTGGCAGGGAACCTGCAGGGAAAGCTTACAGGGGTCACAGACAACATGTAATCTATGGCATGAGATATACTCTCCATTTGGACTAGAACAAGCCTTCAAGGTTGGAGAAGGCATTGCTGAAGATGCTTATAGAAGATTAATTGCAAATGATTTTGCATCAGTCCCACAAGATCGCATCCAATTCCCTTTATATTTGTAGGCCCGCTGGTCCTGCCGAAGCCTTGAAGAGCCCCGGCTAACACAAACAAGGTTGTAGGTTTCATCTGTCTGCAGCAGATGTCGGTACTTTACACTGAACTACGCTGTTGTGCTGAGGTCCCGTGGGCTTACTTTGAAAGCATGTTTGGCTGGATAAACTTTATGAGTAGGAATATGTGTGAATGCGTGTGTTTCTATGAATGATGGCTGATGGTAATCATATATGGATGGGTTGGGGGTTACTGGCTGTGCGACTGTCTCTTATATTTTGAGTTTACCTTAATACAGGCAAGGCAAATAAAGGCATCATGGGCTTTGTCCTCCCTGCGCCCATCATTTTGACATGGTGGCAGCCAGGCTCCATCACTCCTATACCCCCTCACCTGGGCCTGACCTCAGCTGTCTCCAGTAGGGTTTTACATCAAGAGCGCTAGCCCAAATTAATTAAGTCAATGGAAGTATATGCCTGTGTTTGCAGGGAAAATATAGCCCGTGTGATTAGCAATCGGAAATGAAGACTTCCCACGGTGTAAGACGTGGCCATTCATGAATCTGGTAGAGGGCAATGCCTGTGTATGTTTTTTGCCAATCAGTGCCGATTGTGCACTAGGTAAGATACTGCATGCTGCCAGGTGACTTGTTCTTTAGGGGTCATATTAAACTCAAGTCCCTTTCTTTCTTCTCTAGGGCTGGACATTAAAGAGACCAGGGCATTGCCCCGTAATGCATTTGTGACTGTTACTCTAATGTTTGAGGAAATGGCTAGCGTGGAAAAGGAGTGAGGAGGGTAAGTAGTTTTTTAATGCACAGTTACAATGCTTCTGGCTGAAAAAAAATGTTACATAAATGCAGCACTATTATTCGTTTGCACTAGTTCGTATTCACATGCTGTGAGGAGCCCGTCTTGTCTGAATAGTGCAATGAATGTGGAAATCTGCTGGAAATGAATACAATTTTTGTATCACGTTGCCCATTGCGATGATGATGATGATTTTACTCGTCATTGTAATGACAGCACTTGCATTTTTTGGACAAACTGATTAACTTTAGGCACAGTTAATTGATTTTTTTACTGTTTCTTCTGTGCCTTTTCCAAAGGCCAGCTCAGGCATCTGGAGGGGATTTTCCTAGGACTTTGCACTCCGCCATAAATTGCACATTGCGTCCTCCGAAAATAATATCTAGCTCTTATATAGCACTTCCCATCAGAGTGCTTTACAAGGAAGGTCAGTGTCTTACAGGTGGGGAAATTGCAGCACAAGACAGTAAAGTGACTTTCCTAAGGTCAGCCAGCAGGCCAGACGTAAGGATGGGAATAGAACCTAGATCTCCAACATGCGTGGCTTGTTCCTCTAGATCATGCCATTGACTTTCCATTTAGCTACGGAAACATTACTATTATTATCCTCCAAAGATGTGCCAAGAGCTTCACAAACAAATGAGTAAGTTATTTTTAGGGGTGTGAAAACAGTGCAGAAAACTTAATGACACATAGCAATAACTTACACTAAAAGGTTGGGTTGAAATGCTTCTACAAATTCTCCCTTCTGCTTAAATGTTCCTTTGATTTATTTATTTGTCCCAGATTCCATTTTTAATGGAAGCAAGAACGTTTTCGCAGGCAAATACACACCGGTCATTTTGCCCAGCACTGACACCAGGCAGCAGTGTTCTGCAGAAAGGCTTTCAGGGGTGGGGAAAATGTGTGGCAACTGAAGCACGGGGCATATAAATATTATCAGCCCCAGGATATGGTTCCAGGGAGTATTTCTAAGCCATTCAAACAAACATAAGCAGGGAAACACTGTCCCACTGCCTTGTGGCCAGATTCATCAAAGCATTTAAATGGATGCTTAAAGTTAAGCATGTGCTTAAATATTATAGTGCTGCTGATGATGATTTATTTGTATTATTGTAGTGCTTAGGAGCCCAGTCATGGACTGAGACCCGTTTGTGCTAGGCACTGTACAAAGACAAGGATTTAAACACATACTCAATTTCTTTGATCAGCTGGGCAGTAGGTGCATATTATTGGATAATTGCTTTAAAATATTACCATGCTGTTAATAACAAGATGTGAGTGACAAATCTTTGCACATCAAAGCAAACAATCATTAGCTGTTATGCTATTCCTGCAGGTTAAGGTTGCCAGACAAAGAAGCAGTCAAAGCATTCTCTTAGTGCTGAAAAATCCAGAGGGAAAATACCTTTGCAGTACTTAAAGTAACTAATTGAATGTTTCTGAGTCACCATTATTAGTGCTGCGTTGTTTAACTTTAAAGGAAACCTGTAGGTAGTGAGTCAGTGAAATAGCTTTGAGACATGCAGAGCACCTATTGCAAATTGTATGTGAAATTGCTTTTTACTTGCAACAATAACATCTAGGGAACATGCTATTGCCTTTGATTCATTATTGCCTTTTGTTCCAGCAAAGATCACCATCTTTATTTAGAAATATTTAATGGCTTGAAACAGCTCCAAAAACACAATATGTATTTAGCAACATTGATTTGGGCAAGAGACTAGACACGTCTACTTATCCTAAGATCAATAGCTTCATGGGGTGAGAAATGTTTTTTTTTTCTTCTGCACTCTCAGTAGAGGTGATCTCACTTGATTCTGCAAGGCACTCTGTCCTCAATCCTGCAAAGTGCTTAAGCACGTGCTTAACTTTATGCACATTCACATGCTTAATGTAAAGCAAATGCTTACGTGCTATGCTCCATGTGGGCTGGGGGCCCCAGAGTATCTTGCAGAGGTGAGCCTTTAGTGATGAAATGCCATGTCCGGGCCCATCTAATGTTGGCCCACCACAGCCACTTACTCACTCCCAGTGCTTTGCAACAGTGTGTTTAAGAAAGTAAACACATCCAAGTGGAAGGCCGTACAAAGTTGATCTATGCCATATTGTGCTGATGGCCAGCTGTGAGCAAGATTTTGTCTAAGCGATTGAGGCCTGGGATAGGGAATTAACAAACTATGGCCCCAAAATGAATAAAGAAAAGACTGAAGTTGTGAGTGATTCACGTGAAACTGAAACAGATAAATATCCACATTGGGGGCCAGTGCCTAAATCAGCTTCCTGCATTTAAATATTTTGGAGAATGGTTAGCAGCAAATGGAGAAACTGGTAGAAAATGGTGAGCAAAGCTGCTGAGCGTGGGGGAAAGTCTGGTGCAAGATAAGTGCAATAATTTATGATAAACATATGCCTGGAATGCTATATAACTATACAAAACCATAATAAGACCAGTTCTTTCTATGGGTCAGAGATGTGGGCAACCAAAGAGCAGCACTTGAGAAGACCTGAAGCCATGGAAATTAGATATTTGATGGCAGTGAGGGGTGGTGGTGGTATGACTAGACCTGCTAAATTGCCTTCCCCTGGTGCATCGATTGCTGCAGCATTGATCCCCGGTAAGTGTAGACATGCCCTAAGTCTAAAGCAGCATGTCCCAGCACTACTGTCTGCGTAGCTCAGCCATGTAGCTAAATTGGTAGTGCAAACTGACGGTCCTACCCTGGGCAGATTCAGATTTTGGCTTAACCTTGGCATTTATGCAACTGTTATAAAAGTGATAGTCTCAATCTCTGGCTGGTTGTGTGCTCCATCATATTCCTTGAGCTGGTCATAGATTTTTGGTACAATGGAAAGAGGAAGTATGTCAACAGGAGAAAATCTAAACTAAGGTTCAGGTTCTGATCCTCATTTAAAATGGTGTCAATTCAGAATAACTCCCGTGATTCAACAAAATTACTCCGGATTTACACCTGATCAGAATATTGTTCCCAATCTGAACGACTCAATGGAGTTGTTTGGAAAAATGGTATGGTCCACTCAGATCAACCAGCCCTCCTTACTGTGGGGCAGGATAGCTCAGTGGTTTGAGCCATAGCCTGCTAAACCCAGAATTGTGAGCTCAATCCTTGAGGGGGCAATTTTGGGATATGGGGCAAAAATCTGTTGGGGATGGGTCCTGCTTTGAGCAGGGGCTTGGACTAGATGACCTCCTGGGGTCCCTTCCAACCCTGATATTCTATAATTTCTTTAACAAGATAATTCCCTTGCACATCCCTCTAACAATTCCCTGCTTCTTTTCGTGTTAGTGATATTAATTAATTATTATGATTATTATTATTACCGAGTCCTGGCCCTGAACATCATCTGTCATGTTTGTCTCTTGTGACAGGTTGAGGAGGTCCAATAGCTCAAAGGCAATAACGGATCCATTAATCTCTTAAATTCTCAAGCCACTAAAGAGAGACAAATAAGCACTCTGTGTGATAGCATGGGTTATACATATACCCTGGCTTCAAAGCTTTTGCTGAGCATTAGAGGTCCATAGCAGTTAAAATTCCTGTATGTGCTATCACTTGTAATAATGGATTTTCTCAGCTTGTCTGGGCCTCTGGGCCTAAAAGTGTGAGCTTCTACTGTTTAAGAACCATGCGCCTATTACATGGCCTATCCTTTAAAGTCACTCTGTGTTAGCCTGGGTTCCATACTGAGGGTTGGATTTTCCAGATCGGTATCCCTGTGGGCGACACAAGGGCCCCCTAGCCCTGCTTTCATTTGCACAATACAATTAAGTCTTTTCCTTATCTCACCCTTTCCTTTTATCTTCCTTCAGTCCCATGTTTCCGCACGGGAATGCAATCGTTCTCCTAAGTCCTTGTCCAGTGCTGTAGAATGCTGATGAGCTTATTCTAGGTCAAGCCCTAGGCAGCTGTGTTTAGGTAATTTCTTCAGGTAGAAAGCCTTCAGCCTACAGTTTTTCAATTACTGGGTGCAGGTTTCTTGATTGTTGGCAATTACCTGGCTAGGTTGGGTATTTCAACTCCCACCCTTCTCTGTTCCTTTTTCTGGTTTGGTCATAAGATGTTAATTAGAGAGATGAAGCAGAGTTTCGTTCCATTTTCACTGATGTTTCTTAAGGGCGAAGAATTACAGAAATGCAATAAGTTATTTTCCTTTGGGATTAGATAACTTGAAAGTAGACCAGTGAAAAATGTATTTTCTTTTGCCCTGCAATATACTCACAAGTGCTTGGTTTGCAGAGAGCTATAAAGGATCTAACAGACATAGCAAATTAAGTTTGTTTCCACCCCCACAGCTGACCGCCCATTCATTAAAGTTTTCAAAAATGTTAGCAGCAGGATATAATCTTCCTCTGGACTAGGTATTTCTTCTACAGCAGCGGTGTCCAATAGAAATTCAATGCTAGCCACACTTGTGGTTTTGAATTTTTCTTATTTGCCACATTATAAAAAAGGATTAAAAAACATACTGCAAACATACTACATAGTACTACCATAACCCTGAAATCTGGTATATAATTCATACTGACTGCACATCTTAACTCAGCCTCCAGATTTTACTTGGATTTTATAAAATTTACTGCAGAAAAAGTGGATTCACAGACCCACGCATTGCTCCTGCATTAGCCACATCTCAATAGCCTATTTGCCACACGTGGCTAGTGGCGAACGTATTGGATACTGCTGTTCTACAGGATTCATATTTCTTGGTCATCCTTTTTGTGCACTGATTAGTATACTCTTTTCACTGGGTACTTCTGAATAATGCTTTTGATACATTGGTGTCGTTTGTCTAAGAGTAAAACTTGACACACTAAAATGCACGGAATATTCTCAATTTCTCTTTAGCCTAAACTGATTAATAGATGCCTAGGTGAGAAACTTTCCGACCTCTCAGTGTGTCGTTAATTAAAAAAATTTCATTGAAACTTTTAAAACAAAGCAGTTTTTTAAAAAAAATTGAACAGTTGCATGGTAAATTTTCATTTTGGTCAAAATTTTTGCCACAACCCAAAAAGTTTTATCAAAAAATGGAGATGGGGGTATGGGTAAAAAAATCTTGGAAAATACTGGAAAATATCATTTAAAATAATTTTCCACAAGCTGGCATTTTGACCCACTCTAATATTGAAATATGTTTCAGTAAGAGGCTAAGCAGATGATTTCCGATCTTCAAATAACAAATATGTTTACTTGAATAAGGATGGAGAATTCACTAATCAACAAAAGGGTCTCAATTTGTAATGGACAATATTCACATGGATTATTTCAGCTAGCTCTGATGATGTGTTGTTTGCAAAGATGCCCTCCCAGTTGTCATTACATCATTACGGGGATGTTCTTCTAAAATATCTGCTCTTGGAATTATTCCGGGGGAGTTCTAGGGCCTGTGTTACACAAGAGATGAGACGGGAGGATCAGAATGGTCCCTTCTGGCCTTAGACTCTATATTATGCACAAGATTGTGGACGGCATGAACTAACAGGGCTAGGAATAAGGAGACCTGGGTTCTATTTTGGTTTCTGTTCCTGTGTGACCTCAGGTAAGTTACTTCATGTTTCAGTGTACCCTGTGGCCGTCCTGGCTGTTTAGCCACCTAGAACAAAATCCTTTTTCAGACTTGGCTGAAGGTCTGAGGAATTACTTTTGTCCCTTCTCCACTGCTGAGGTGCTATCAAATTTCCTACCATTCTCTGGATGCTGGTTTAGCTGAAATTTGGTGAGCAGCAGTAGTACTATGATGCTTTGGGCAGAATATACCAGGATTCAGCTATGCTGGTCTTAACTGGAGTCATATTGTTTAATTCCCATGTACCCAGTTGAAAACATATCCCCAGATGCTTTCATGTATGAGTCCTACTTTATACTTCTTAGCTCCCCTGTCTGCAGCAGCTCTTTTCTTCTTCACTGAAATGACTATTTGCTTGAGCTGGTATTTAATATTGATCTCATTGCTTTTCTCTGGGATTGTTCTTTTCCCACACCATTTCTTGTGGTGACAGGGGGCTCAAAACATAGGCCTCTAAGGTGTGAACTAGCTAGAACCTTGGACATTAGTAATTTCTATAGGAGAAGGAAGCCGCATCACTGCTCGTATAGTCAATGCTTTGAGGACCATGCCAAGTTTTACCCTCAGACTTTTCCATTGTTGCGTGTTGTTATAGATAAAGTTATCACAGCTTTGACTATAATGCTTCATAACAGTGTCAGTTCCCCACAAGAGATGTTGGAAGATATTAGCGGATTCCTAGGCAGGTACTAATAGGCTTACTGGCCTTTTGAATCTTACAGGCTCGCAGAGTAACTGCAGTGTTCATGCTTCCCCCCAAGCCCCCAAGAAGCACCTAGTAAGTTCTTAACACCGATTTCTCTTGTTATGCCGGAGCAAGTCATGGATGGTTGAATTCTGGACTTTTGCTATGCAAGGATGTGTTAGCTTTTTCACTCGATTTAGCTTACTTGATGTTCTAAGAGGTGGATGAAACCAATGGCACCTCGAGTGGGAATTAAGTAGCTTTTTCTGCCATTCCTCTGTTTTGGTTAAATAGAAACCGACAAGACTGATGACTCTTCCTCCACTGCTAAGCCCCTCCTCAGTCTGCCTTCACTAAAGCACCTAGCCAGCATTCTTTCAATTCTATTGTGCATGACCTGTCTATAGAACCTTAAAAGAGAATTTCCAGGTGAGCTCCTGCTTTGATGTGACTTACTATTTCTTTAAAAAACAAAGAAAAGAAAAGAAAAATGCGTGAGCACTTCATCTCCTGGAGGTCCGGGCGCTACTAAAGATACAAGTGACATTTGGATTACATGTTAGAGTGGAAGCATTATACAACCTGACATCCTGAAGAGGCTTAGCAGCACAAATGTGCTCATTTACTTGCTTGAAATGTCAGCTGATATATTTTCCTCCTCCTCCTCCTTCCCCTCTCTTTACCTGAGCACAGCAGATGAAACACCAGGAAAAACTGCCACTCCTGCAAGTAAGCTAGCTTCGGGGCGTAAGCTGCACTTTGATAATGGTATTCTTTCTGTGGGTGGTCAAATTCCCCTCCACCTCCTCCTTTGGATCCTTATCATTATCAGACGGAAAGATAGGTTCATTAGTAACTCCTCTAAGCTGTGGACACTGCAGGGCTCTATTAAGAAGTCTGCTCACCAGTGATAATGTTAATTGCTGATAGCTGATTTTGTACATTTCTTTAGCTCTAGATTTTTGCTTCTGTCAGTCTCCAAAGGCAGGGCTTCTGTATGTGGGTGCCTTCTTATAAACTTTCAAAAGATAGAAAGCTGTTTATTACAAATAAAATTGATGGCTCTCTACCTGTTCGAGCATAAATAGGAGGGGTCTCTAAAAACAGTGGTTTGACAAAAACTAAAATACATTTTCACTATTCATATTTCTATAAAATAGCTTTTGGACTAAAATGTTCCCTTGTTTACAGCCTAACTGCGGCACTGTACAAACACAGTGATAGCAGAAACAGAAAGGGTTTGGAGTTGGGTGATAAGAAGTATTAGGGTCTTGGGGAAATTGTCATATGAAGAGAGATCAAAAAGACTTGGGACTTGCCTTAAGCTGGGTCCTCACTTAAAAGTTTTGCTGTTACTATTTTGGTTAGGGTGGGGTTTTTTTACAGGAAGAGTTACACCACTGAAAGAGCTATACAGTTACACCAATATAGAAGAGCTTATGTTGGCATAGCTTATTCTGTATGGTACTTCTAAGCTCTTTTATACCAGTATATACATGAGGGGTTTGTACTGCTTTAACTATTCCAGCACAGTTAAAGCAATACAACTTTCTAGTGTAGACAAGGCATAGAAAGGAGATGAATAAAAAGTGATAACATATAAAATAATGAATAGGGTAGAGAAGGTTTATAGGCTGAATAGGCATTCCCATTTTCATATGACAAGAACGAGGGGACATTCAACACAATTAATTGCTTTGTCATTCAGCTATGCTGGTCTTAACTCTGAATTAGACTGCGGAACTTAGTACCACAAGATTGCACTGAGGCCAAAGAGTTTAGCAGGAATGGTTAAGAGGTAGATACATTTTTATGGAGAACAAGAAAATCCAGAGTAATAACAGTAAATATTTTAAAAAACAAATAAGAGTGTTAGAAGAGATATAGACTTTCATTCTTCAGGGCATGAGCCAACAGGTGCTGGAACAATGTATACAGTGATGGTGCTGGGAGCCATTGAACCAAACTGTAAGCTGTGTATAACTTCAAGCCAGGGGGTGCAGTAGCACCCCCAGTTCCAACACCCATGACACCAAACTGTAGCTATTGAGAGTAGGGAGGAAACTTTCCCCGGGGGCAGGGTACCCCAGAACTGTCTTCTACACAGCTGCTTCTTCTGAAGCAGCTGGGGCTGGCCACTGTTTGACACAGATCCTGGACCAGCTGGAGGTCACATCTGATGCATTCTGGCAATCCCCATGTTACTGTGCAGTGCCAGACATGATCATGACAGCATGGCCTCATTTCCCTGCACAAGCTGTACGAAGTGCACGGAGGTAAACACACAATAAACCCAAATATACAATGCTGGTGGGGAACATATTTTTTTTAAAGAAAGGAATTTCACTTTTAACAACTTGGGGCATGGCTGAGAATGTAGGAAGGGATTCTTGAAACATGGAACCAAACTTTGTTTTCAGTTTCATCCCTGCTGCCCTAGTGAAGTCAATGGGGTTGCAAGGATGTTCTTAAAGGCAGATTTTGACCCACGGTTTTGGCTGAGAGAAAGAAATGGCATTAACAGAGCGGGTTGAAAATTGGGGAATTCTGATATTTCGCCATTTGTTTTCACCCCAAATCAAAACAAACATGGAAATACATGTTTGTCAGCAGTCCTGCTTGATTTTCACTTTTTGCATCACAAATCAAGATGCCTATGCTCATTCTCCAACTGCGTTCATTGCCGTTGCTTGAATGGTCATTGATAAGTTTAGGCTGGAGAGTGGATTCTAACTTGTCTCTTGTCCCAGGAGGAGTATGAATCGTCAAACTTCACTGTCTTAGCAATGCCCGGGGGTGTGTGGGGAGGGAATCATGTATTAATTATGCATTTTCAAGCCTATGTGTAAACACAGCCATGTTTATTGCAGGCTTATCTCTTCAGACTTTGCAGAGGGATGTTGTAAATAGCGGCAATTAAACAAAAATCTACAGCTGGCTAAATCTTTATCTTGATCTTTACCACTTTGTGTATAGAAAGCATTTTTCCTTTATGCCTCATAATCATACACATGAGAAGAATGCATGTGGGAATTTCTGTCTGAATCACTTATATCATTAGGGAAAAGCTCTGCCCTATGTAAAAAAGACCTCCAAACCTTTTTATGACTCTCTGTAACTTTGCCCAGTCTTAAGGCTACAATCTGCCCATCTCCAGTGAGTGGATTTGAGCTGAGCAGCAATGGGAGTGATTATCTCTCTTGCAAGGGTCAGCTTCTCCACATACGCATGCATTTTCAGTACAGGTGACCAAACCATGCATGAATTGCCCATATCAACGGCAAAGGGTTTTCAAAATGGGAAGTGGTGGAGTTAGAAATGGGCAACACTTGCCTATTGCACCATTGCTACAGATCCGACTGCCTTGCAATTTATCAAAATGGAGCTCAGGCCTTGTGGAATAGATCTTCACCCCTTTAGGTGAATGAAGTGCTGCTCTACAGCTTTTGTAGATGTGGCAATATTAGGTAATTGGCTGGCCAGATGTTGTATACAAAGCATTGTGAAGGGCACCCCGGGTGAAAGGGCAAAGGTGACACAGGTACTCATTTGTCAGGACTGTACCTTGGAATATCACTTACGGCACCTTGGTTAATCTCAAAGGGAACATCTCTGAGTTACATTTAACTTTCTTTTCTTTGCAAAATTTGTAGTCGGGATTTTGTTGTGCTCCTTCTGGATCGTCACCTTCTCCCAATATCAGCACCTTGTTTGCAATTGCCCTGCTTCCCATCAGGCCCTCCAGAGCTTGGGGCAATCTGTTCTGGTGCCAGACTGATTCCAGCTGACATCCTTAACCATCGGTCTCTCCAGCATGGAGTTGCAAAGGTTGTCAAGTCACAGGATTCTTCCTCCAGTTCGAGGTACCAGAATCTATTTTTTACATTGCACACTGTAATGAGTCTCGTTTTAGATGGACCTGGTAATAGGTCCTCAATTGTAGGCAGAGGGAAATGGTTCCATTTCAAAGCTTTGTTGAAGGGCTTTTAGGTCTATACATAGTCTCAGTTTTCTGGATGGCTTTCTTGCTACCACAAGGCTGCTTATTCGGTCTGTGATCTCTGTGGGCAGTGTAATTCCATGATTCTGTAGGCTCTGCAGTTCGGCTTTCAGTGGCTGCAGTAGTGCAATGGGGACTTTTTAGCAATTTAGCTGGCTGCACACTGGTGTCAATCTCTGTTTTATAAAACAGTCCAGCCATCTGTCTCTCTGAATCACATCTCTATACTCCCTCTGTATCAGCTCCTGATCCCAGGTAATTCCATCCAATGTGTCTTCAGTTACCCTGCTGTCCACTCTCATTATGTTCTGGAACTGTATTTCTATCAGGTTCATGGCTTGGGCAGTCTTGCTGTCCAGAAGTGGGACTGCTGTCTCATCATATATGACCACAGAGTCCAGACTGTATTTCTTCTATACCTTGGATTTCTTAATTTAATTTTACATTGCCCCCATAGGCTTTAAAGCGGTAAGTTTCTACATTGTTAACAACAGGTTATTCTCTTCCACCTGCATGTCTCGGTTCACTGGACTGATAGGGATAATGTTATAACTTGCGCCACAATCTAATTGAAATCATATCACCTTTTTCCCAAGTAACATGGCTGCATATAACAGCTTCTGGTGCTTCCTAGGGTCTTCTTGTGCTGGGTTTACCACTATTCAGTCACCCACATACTGTCCTCAGACTCACAGTTGCTCTCTTTGGTTACTGTGTGTACCTTGGATTTGTTTTTTGTTTTTGTTTTTTTTCCCTTCTGGACAAACACTTGGCTGCAAAATGATTCAATTTGTCACAGATATGGCATTTTTTCCCCATAAGCCAGGCACTTCTCTTCTGTCTTACATTTTCTCCCACAGTAATTATATGCGTCCGCGCTGTTGTCATCAACTGATGTTGTATCTGGTTTTCATTTCTCTTTCTTATGTATGGCATGGACAGTTTCTACTGTCTTTCCTTCCAGACTTCTAGTCCTCTCCTTGGACAGCTCTGTAGGCCTGCATATCTCCGAGCTTTTCCCCAAAGTGAAGTCAGCTTCCCTCGGCAATCACCCTTGGCTTTGCAAATCCACATCCCACGCACTATCCAGTCTCCTATTTTCAATATTTCCAAAATTGCAACTGGCTGCTAGCACTTTTAAGTCGGTGCTCTGCTGAACTACACCCTCACCAGATGTTTGATCCCAAGTAAAGAAATTGTATCTTTCCACCATTTCATGCTTCCTGCGGTTACAGTGAGTATTAAAAATAAAACATTTTCTAAGGTGCACTGAGCTTGGGAAATTTCTATGCACAACGTCTCACTTCTCTCTCTTCCGCTTTCTCCAAACAGGTACCAAAAGAGTTTTATTTCACAGCATCTCCTTGATCTGCCATAACAATATCTACTAGAGGTTAAATTCCTCTTTCCAGCTCTTCCACACTTAGTGTGCAGGTTTCATGTGCCTGGAGGCTTCCACCCCTCCATTTTCTGTTATCAGCCCTGTCTTGTAAAACAAACTGTTTTACAAGACAGGGCTGAAGTATCCTTATCTCTTCCATGCAGCTCTGAATGGTTTCTCCTGCTGTCTAGGGCTTGATTACCACAGCCATCATGGTTCATGTTTCATTGAGTCTGGATCTTCTGGCATATGTCTTTTAACACCCCCCACTCTTCTAGTATAGTATGGTTCACTGGTGCCTCCCTGAGGCTGCCTTCCCCCAGTCTGGTCAACCATAGTCTCTAGGCTTGGTGTAGCTGTAGTCTCCCTTGAAATACCCACTTCCTCTTGTCCTTTCCCTGACATTGCCCGCTTCTAAACCTCTCTTCCTCACTCCATCATCTCATCATGCCTTGAGACCCTGCAGTTCTGCCTGCCTATCTGGCTCTGCACATGGAACTGGAAGCATTTCAGAGAATGGGACCATGGAGGTCCTGGATTTCAATCTCTTATCTAGCAGCCTAAATTTGGCCTCTCATCTATCCTTCCCTCTGTCATTGGTGCATACATGTACTGCAGCCACCGGCTCCTCCCCAGCACCGCACATAAGTCTGTCTATCAGTGGCTCTCAGACTTTTGTACTGGTGACCCCTTTCACATAGCAAGTCTCTGAGTGTGCCCCTCCTTATAAATTAAAAACACTTTTTAATATATTTAACACCATGATAAATGCTGGAGGCAAAGCAGGCTTTGGGGTAGAGGTTGACAGCGCGTGACCCCCTGAGGGGTCCCGACCCCCAGCCTGAGACCTCCTGGTCTAGCTGTTTTGAGAGATCTGCAACCTTCGCACCAGGCTGGCAAGTCACCATGCTGTTCTCCCAGTCATCGCAAACCCAGCAATCTATGTTTCTAATGATTGAATCCCCCATTACTAATACCTTTCTCTTCCTAATAACTGGAGTTCACTCCCCTGGGAGGTATCCTCAGCATGAGAGGATACCTGGTGGTTATCTGGCAGGAGGGCCCCAACTATGGGATTGTTTCCCTCTGCTCCAGTTTGATGGTCTCCTTCCCTGAGACTTTCGTCCTCTTCAATAGCACAGAGGCTGTCCAACCGGGGGTGGGACCCTTCTACTGTGTCCTGGAAAGTTTCATCTCTGTACCTTTCTGTCTTCCATAGCTTCTCCAGTTTCAGCCACTCTGGTCTCCAAAGCCCGTACACTTGTCTCAGAGGGCCAGGAGCACCTTATACCAAATGCACAAATACCCACAAGGCAGGTAATACAAGCTGCATTTAGTGCAATAAACTGGATAGCCCCTACTCTGTTGCTGAACTTCTGCTTGCATTCTCTTTTTACTCCCACTTCTCTTTCCTTTGTTGTTTTGTTTTTATCAGGGGGTGTTTATTGCCTTAAGTTTAAAGGGTGTTAATGAAGTGTATCTAGCCGCCCCAATGCTCCCTCTAAACTTCCTCACAAAACTCCCACGTTAGCTGGTCCTATTTGCTAGATCCTCTGGTCGGCTCCTTTGGCACAAAGGACGCAGAAAGCTGCACTAAAACAGCAGCTGGTGGTTCGCTGGATGCAGAGGGAAATCCCCAGGCAGTGTAAAGCCAGAGGGGTTTCCTGAATGGGGTGGGGGAGTGGCCAAGGGGAAGAGTGGTTGGAGTCAGAGGGCAATACACTAGCAATCTAGCCCAGTATCCTGTCTTCTGATAGTGGCCAATGCCCCAAAGGGAATGAACAGAACAGGTGATCATCAAGTGATCCATGCCCTGTTGCTCATTCCCAGCTCCTGGCAAACAGAGGCTAGGGACACTGTCCCTGCCCATACAGGCTCATAGCCACTGATGGACCTGTTCTTCCTGAATTTATCTAGTTCTTCTTTTAACCCTGTTGTAGTCTTGGCCTTTACAACATCCTCTGGCAAAGAGTTCCACAGGTTGATTGTGCGTTGTGTGAAGAAATACTTCTGTTGGTTTGTTTTAAATCTGCTGCCTATTCATTTCATTTGGTGACCCCTAGTTCTTGTGTTATGCAAAAAAAAACCCCTTCTTTTGGTTTAAGGCAGGCTAGTCTGGCGAACGAGTCAGATTTGAGAATCAGGAGGTCCCAAGCTGCTGCCACTACCTTGCTGTGTGGCCTTAGTGAGTAATTTCACTTCTTTGTCCCAGTTTTCCCATCTGTTGCTTAGCCACGCACCTCAAAGGGTGTTGTGGTGATTGATTAGCTAAGGAAGCTACTCTTCGTTTACCGTAAAGCCCCTTTACACCACTCTCGCAGTGTAAAGGGGCCTTAAAGTGAGTGCAAATGTAATTTACTCCCACTTGAAGGCTCCTTTACGCTGCTGAGCCATGTAAAACAGCTATCACAAAACAGAAAATCAGGCTCAATGTCTGCACACAGTATACTGTATAATGCTCTACAAATGCAAAGTATTATTACTCTTGAGCAAAGTGCCAGTAAACCTTCTTGTACCCTCAAAGCAACGTTATTTTCATATTATCTCAGACCTGGCAAATCTAGCTGCGGTATATTCCATTTCCTCCAGCCTGCTTTTTCCAAAAGTGCTGGTTGGAACACCACAAAATTCAGTGGTTTTAGAGGAAAATTCGACAGCCCACAAAGCACTGAGGGCCTGCTTCTCAGATTCACTTCTTCACCACATTCATGACGTCGAGCTCTCTCATTAACGGTTCAGGCCAGAATGAATATCCCTTCTCATAAACATAATCACGAAAAGCATAATTTCATCTTCCTCTTGGAGCCAATCTACCAAATAACATGATGTTGTGTTTCCATATCACCTCCTGAGGTTCCCAAAGTCCTTTGCAAATATAAGTGAAGCCTCAACCTCCCTGCAAGGAATACTAAATTCATCATAGAAATGGGGAAACTGAGGCATGGGGCTGCTAAGCAACTGGCTGAAGATCAGACATCCTATTTCTGATAGAGTTGGGGTGGAACTTGCAAGCATTAACCTCTGATTTAGCCACAAGACCGCTTTTTCCTGTTGAGACTGTCAGTTGATGAAAGTCAGGGGGCCTCAGGTACCTTCCAAAAGGGAGCAGTTATAAAGAGGGCTATGGAGAGGAGGGTACTAAAAGAACTTGCTTACTTGGGTTTGAATCTATTCTGTTATGGTTAGTATGAACACTTGGTCCTTAGCAGCAGATTCACGTAGCCGCCATGTAGCTGTGGTGCTGCACGGAATTGACTTCTATCTTGAATGGTCACTCTCAAGTCTTCTTCCTGCAGCAAAAGTCAGCATGGGCGGACTTAGGCTGCTTTCAATCCCTCAAAATTGCATCTTCCAACCTCATTCGTGGTCAGCCTTCTGCGCTATTTCCTTCGAATTCAGTGGAATAAGCCTTCCGTAGAAACATACCTTCTTCTGCACGCTGGACATGACCCCACCATGGCAAACACTTGTTCTCAACGAGGGCAAGACTGCAGCCTTCCAGGACTGTCTAAGTGTCTCCTCATTTGTGACAATGTCAAATCAATGGATGTTAAAAATATGCTGTAACTTTTGACAGTGAAGAAAAAAAACTATTTAGTTTTCTCTTCTCTGCTGTTTCTAACAGCCATGGTTTTATTCCATGTAACAGAATTGTCATCATGACTGCACTGAACACTGGTATTAAACACTGGTAATAGTTATCTACTCTGCACTGTTGGAGAAGTGAACTTTAACCTACACAATGGGTGGGCTAAGTACCCTCTTTCAGGCTAAATGGCAGGAGCAATTAAACCCTTTCTGCAGTGAGATAGCCAGAAACAATTGAAGCTACTGCCCAAAGCAATCAGCTGCATGGCAAGGCCTGTTCAGCAGCTAAACCTTGCAGGTGGAGGGATTCCCTGACTGCAAATGCAGAAACTAGGAGACTGGTGAATTGTATGTGTGAGAGGGGCAAAAAAAGGAAGGAAAGCCAGCAGGCAGTGAGAGAAGCAGTCGTGAGTGTGGCCCTGACAGGGATGAGAGAGACAGAGCTCCTTGGGGCACAGGACTGACTGGAGAGCTAGACTTAGAAATAGCGAGGAAGGAAACTGCCTGTTGTTGCTTGTTTCTACTGTGTTCAGGCAAACAGGACTTTGTTCTTTGTAAATTTTCAGGATTGGACAGAAGTATATATCTGACTTATATCATCCATTTCTCCTCCTAAATGAAACAACCCTACAGGGCCCTGAATGCTGCCTAACCAATCAGACAATCAGACAGAGGGGCAACACTTTGTATCAGTGGTACATCCTAACCTGGAATACTTTGGTTCAGTTCTGCTTTGCTCTCTAGAAAGGAAGCAGAGATTGGGGGAGGGCCTCTAAGATGGGGGGAAGACACCCATAGAGCAACTGAATAGACTGGGACTGTTTGATTTAGAAGAGAGACAAATAAATGGGGATGCGATAGAGTTATAAATAAATAAGAATAGCACAGGGAGGATGAATAAGGTATTTCTACTCTTGGGTGCTCATAAGAACAAAGGGACATTCAGTGAAACCAAAAGACAAACATAATAATAAAAACTAATTAAAGGAAATACCTTTTTATGCAACACATTATTAACCTGTAGGACTCAATTGCCACAAGGTCTCATTGTGGCCAAAAGTTTAGTAAGATTAAGAACAGGATTTGACATTTACATGGATAATGAGAACATCCAGTACGATATTACACAGCAGGGGAAAAGATTTCTTTTGGTAAGTGATATATAACCTCATGCTTCAAAGCATAAGCCAATCACAAGCTGGCAGGATGATTCCATTACTGTCCATTACTTTCTTCTGTAACTGGCTACTGTATGAGACCCAGGATAGTGGACACTGATGTATAGGGTGACCAGATGTCCCGATTTTATAGGGACAGTCCTGATTTTGGGGTCTTTTTCTTAAATAGGCTCTTATTACCCCCCACCCCCATCCCAATTTTTCATACTCGCTGTCTGGTCACCCTACTGATGTAGAGGATGAGAATTTTTTGGACTATGTTGCGTGGTATGCACACCCCGTCCTCCTTTGGGGCAGGGGAGGGTTGTGATATCACCATGGTTACAGTCTACCAGATTGTCCTTTCGCTGAAAGCAGCATGATCCATGGGCCAGAGTCAATATGGCAGCCTTTGGGATCAGGGCTGTGTGGCCTAGTGGCCAGAGTCAGAGAAGTGGGCCGCCACCTAAGGGCGGGGGGCGGCCGGGGTAGGGGAACCCAGGACCTCCCTCTCCCTCCAGGTCCCAGCCCTGGGCCCTGTCGGCAAGGAAGGTGGTCACCACATAGTCAGCAGGGAATCCTACCACAACATGCTGACCTTGCTCAGGTGGAAGATACCACTTCCTCCGCCTCTGTGGGCCACTTTCTACCATGTCTCCTGAGGTAGCAGTCCATACATCATCGGGGTCCTGGGGTCCCTGGCAGGGGTAGCTCCTTAGAAGTCTGACTCCTGGTGGTTGATTGAAGGTAGCAGGTCACCAGTCTGGTTTCTGGGTTGTCTAGTTCCTGCGGTCAGTGGCTGTAGCGGCAGCTGGCCTGGAGCCTCCACCAAGTGTCTGCTCTCCTCAGTGGTCAGCCTAGAATGATCTGGGCTGCTCCCTTTTATACTGAAGCAGCAACTGGCGCATGCCCAGCATGGTCTGAGGGGGCGGGACTTCTGCCGCTCATAGTGTGGGGTTAACTCTTTCATGTCCAATGCGGGATATGCACCTCCTGTCACAGACTAATATGTTATTTGCCAAAAAATATGCAATTTCAGGTCACCCAGAACTAACAGTTTTGGCTGCTTTTCTTTTTTTAAATGAAAACATTTTATGTTGACATTTTCAAAATGAAACGTTAATTTTTTTCATCTGGAAATGATCTTCCATATAGAAATTTGCTTAATTTTTTTTTAAGTGCTAACCCTCCCCTCCACACCCCCACAAAGAAAATGAAATATTTTGGATAACCCCAAGTGATTTTTTGTCACTCACTTAATTTACAGAGAAAACTGAAAAAAAAATAATTTTGGGTTGATCCAAAACCATTTTTTTTTCCAGATTTTTTGGTTCAGCCAATGAACCAAAAAAGCAATTATTTGCACCGTGCTACTAATGAAACACCTTTGGGAAAGCTAATTACCTCAGCTGAAATGGCACAGTATCTCTTGAAACTTAGTGAATTTAAAGTACAGCAGCAGCAGTCATGGTAGACAGATAGACAAAGCTAACTCTACCTAGAAGCCCATTCCAATACCTTACTTTACAAGTAGACCCACTGAAATGCATAGGAGACGAGTACTGTTTAATGTGAGTAAGGATGGTAGAATCAGGCACAAAGTGTGGGAAAGGAATAACAGAGAAACGGAAAATTGTATATCATCTAAGGAGGCATCCCTTAATATCGCTTACAAATCTATGAGACATTCATTATGCCTGAGAACAATTGTAGGTGTGAAAAGGGAGGCCAAATTTAAGAAAACTTACCTGTAAAGCATGAGGATGTGGTCAAAGTAAATTCACTGATCTCCCTTTTTAAATCTCTCTTATTGCTACGAAAATGTGAGTGGAAACTAAACTAATACATATAGGGCTAGATTCCCAGAAGGTGTAAAAGGACCTAGGAACGGCACTGAGGAGTGGGGCCATGATTCCTTTGAATGCCCTCTGTACATCAAATCACAGTCAGAAAAAGGGAAATGTGAACAATGTCCTTTGCAGGAAGATTTTTTTCTTTTGGGTGAAACTTTTGAGAAATCAGAGAAGCGTCTTTTCCTCTTGGATTATAAACCGAGCAAGGACCTGACCAAAGGAAACTGATGGAGCATTGGATTTTAAGGAGGAGTTTCATTTGGCTGATATTCCCCCTAGTGCTTTTGGCAAATACATGCAAGGAACTTATCCAGCAACCTCAGACAGAGATGAGGACAGCTAAGTCATTCCCCCCAACTCCCCTCCATCCCCCACAACGTACAAAAGAAAGAAAATTCCCCCCAGTAATCCAGAACTAGTTGGACAATGGCATCATTTCTCGCATGATGCAGCTGGGAATTGGGCAGCTCTTAGAAACGTTCTTTTCTAGCAGGACCTGTTCCAAAGGTAGGGCTCACCCTACAATAAAAATCGCCAACCAAGCCCTCGCTCAGTAGAGAACTAATTTTGTCTCCTGTATGCCTGATGAATGAAGAATTTCCTCTTGGAACTAAATTACAGGCCTCATCCGAGTTGCTCTTTCGCGACCTGTTATTTAGATGTAATTTTCCAGCAGGGCTGGAACACATAGCCATGAGCTAGAATAGTATTTGCTGTGAGCAGCTGCCACCCACCGTCCTACACATCCCAAACCCTCTCCTCCAATGCTCCCTCCCCTCCACGTGAGACCCACTTGCCTTACGTCTGTCTGATCCCCATTGAGGTCCTTAATTAAACCACAAGAATGACATTGCTCTTCGTTCCTCAGCCCCTGTCACACACAGAGGCATGTCTTGTCTGAACACGCTCACAAACAGATGAGAAGGGTTTGTTTTTTTCTTTTTCAGACACTGATGATTACAGCCTTGTGTCGCGCTTTTCCCCCTTTGGCTGGGAGATAGACTTTTGCTCCTCCTTCGGCTTTTTGAACCGTTGGAAGCTGTGTAAACACACAGCGTGTTAGTAAGGTTCTGTTGATCTAAAGCTTGCTGTGTGCAAAGGGACTCCTTTAAAAACTCCCCCATCTCACGAGGCATTCGTGATACCTGTTTTGAGGTCATTCACGATAAGGTCTTAAAACCAAGGCAGAAACTTTCTAGCCAGGTATTGCCTGACCAATAATGAAGACTGAGGAATGGCTGACTATTATTATTTAAAGGGGTTTTATAACAGTCCAATAACTGTTCATGCTTTCATCCCAGGAGTCTATCTCCAATTAAGAGGTTGACTATTTTAATACAGAGCAGTAAAGCTGCATGTTATGGGAACATGTTGCAATGCAGTCCATCGAGCCATCTGGGAGTCACTTTGCAAAACAGGCAGCATAAATCCACAGGGCATGGAAGTAATCCAAGATGCAGGCCTCTATTTTATCCATTTGCGCACACTTACGCCTTTCCTCCACGCAGATTGGGTGTGTGGCCAGCGGGAGACGTCTGCGTGGCACGCCTAATTGAAAGGCTCAGAGGTGAAAAGTTGGGATACGTGCCACGTCGGTGACAATCACCAAATAGCCTGAAATAATTTGCAAACGTAAAGCTAGTATGGAGGCTTAAACAGCCTGAAGAGCCGGTGACAGCAAATTATATAGCTTCAGAATAGCACGAAGGAGATGGGAGAAATGCTTTGGGACAACTTCAGAGCTCACTTGCACCCATGAGGGAAGAGCCGGGACCTTAATTTATAGCCTCGCCAGTGACATTCAGCATTTGGAACATGCCCTGGTGTACACCCCGTGCAATCACATTCACGTCAGCTGGGGCGGTGAATGAGGGGGAAAGCCAGAGTAGAGTCTGGTCCAATGTATTCACGTTCTTCGGTGGGCGGAAGGTGGCAAAGCACTTAAAGTGTTGGAATAAGCGGATGCTTAGCAGGGAACGCCTGGACTTTACCTAGGTTGATTTCATGGTAAAATTAACCCTCCAGGAGCTTCTTGAGACCTATCTCATCAGCTCCATGATTCCTTTTAGGGCCAAATTATGGCTGCTCTTACATAACTGTACTGGCAAGAGACAGGGCAGAGAGTGCATGGAGCCCACCACAAATGCACAGGGACCAGCCACAATTTGACAACCTGAGGCCCAGTCCTGCTCCCATTAAAGTCCGCAGGTGTCTCTCTATTGACTTCAACAGATGCAGAATTAGGCTCTGGGGGTAACAAGGAATAGAGGGGGATGCAGCACCCATGCTGCCAGTATAACTAGTCCAGAGGAGGGCAAGTCTGGGTGGTGCACTGGCCATTGGCTATAGAGCTGTGCCAAAGGGTGCAGCCAGGTTGTGCAGGGAGTGTGTTCTTCATAGCACGCAGGAGCGGGATGATGTCTACCGTTGAGCCCGTCTGGTATTATGATTCCAGGAGCCCTTGCCTTGGGGGGTAACATCTACCAACTATCCTAACATGCCTCCCCCGAAGGAGCCTTTATTTTCCCCTTAATCTCAGTGTTACGTGAGGGGTATATAAAAGAGGTGTATCTGCATACCTCTAAGGAGTACCATCTACTAGCATGTAAGAACACGTAGCACTATTCAATAAAGCTGTGGTTATGCACTGTAAAACCCTTCCTGAGTCCAGCTCTTAACACTGGGAGTGGAAAATAAGGGTGCCTGAAAACTATATTTGGGCATTTAAATCCATTCTTAGGCCTGAAAAATAGGCATTTGTGTATCAACAATCCTATTGCAGAGCTGTGTGTTACAGATCTGTGTGCAACGTATTTATATTGAAATAACACTGAGTATACATATGCTTGTGACAGAGCAAGGTGAGTAATTCAGAATGAATGTTTTTTCTACTCACAAATTTCTGTTCCTCTGATTTCTGCCAACAGACCATGCTTGTCTTACATTTATTCTTGATTTGAAAATAATTCTTCCTGTAAACAACGCTTGGTTATTGCTGTTATTGTAGAAACCTACCGAAACTTGGAGGGAGGAGCACAGGTTGCATAAAGGAAGGGTTTGAAAGAGGAACCAGGCAACCAGTCTGTGTGCACGTGGCTAGAATGCTAGCTGCCGTTGCAGCTGAATAAAAAGCCAGTTTAAGTTGTAGAAACATAGGGTCCTCACATGTTATTACCCAGCACATCAAACACGGTGGCAACGGTCAGTCTAGTGAAACCCGCAGCTAGTAAGACAGTGCAAATAGCAGGCAAATAAAGCAGCACTTTGAAGGCAGTAAACAGGCAGCATGGAAGGATTTAGACCACTGGAAAAGCTTGATTTCCAGACAAAAGACCTTGCCCAAGTGAGGAAATAAAAACTGTAGAACAAATACACAAGTTCAAGCTAGGAAACCAGGAAGAAGGACAGAGATAGACAGGAAATGCAGGCATCGGAGAATCAAAGAATTGTAGGACTCAATGAGACCTTGAGAATCTTCTAGTCCAGTCCCCCCCACTCAAGGCAGGACTAAGTATTATACAGACCATCCCTGACAGGTGTTTGTCTAACCAGCTCTTAAAAATCTCCAATGATGTAGATTCTACCACTTTCCTAGGCAATTTATACCTGTCAAAAGGAGCACAAGGTGCCTCCACAGCCTAGTAGTGAGAAAACATTCAGGTGGGAGCTGCACTGATCCAAAACCAGGGAACAGAGCTTTGAAAAGAAGTTTCAATGTCACCATCCACTGACATATTAATGTTCTTGAATCAAATGCAGTTTAAAGTTAGGGAGTTTAAAGGTTAAAGGAAGTTACTGTCAATCAGAGGCTTCTGGTTTCAAAGCAGAGTGAAAAAAACAGAGCAAAGGACCATGGGACTAGATACAGAAAGCAACCAACAATTGAGGACCTCCTGCCTGATTTATCCAGGGCACGAGTGGTTGTGATGTCAAGAATGAAGTTATGGCACATTGAGCTAGAGGAGCTACCCGACAGCCTTTGCTGCACGTTTTGGCAGATCCAGTTGGGTACAACTGGATCTGCCCCAAAAGAGGTCTCAGTGAGAACCAAACCAGGAACTAGAGGGATTCCTGGGCATCATGGCTGTTGCTGATGATGTACTCAGTGTGGGAGAAGGAAATGTCAAGGAAGAAGTAACCAAGGACCATGATACCAAGATGTGACAAGTCCTGAACGGGTGCCTGGAGCAGAATATGGGGCTGAGTGAAGACAAGCTGAAGCTGAGGATAAGTGGAGTCTCCTACATTGGACTTCTGTTGACTTCTGAGGAACTCCAGAAGGACTGCCAGAAACTGAGAACCACCAAGGAAGTGCCCAGACCAAAGGATGTGAAGGGAGTCATCAATGTTATAGGGATGGCCACCTATCTTTCCAGATTCTGTACATACCCATCAGAAGACTGTGAACCCTTGAGACATTTTACACACAGGGATGAGGTTTGAAAATGATTAGAGACCCTCCAAGAGACATTTGAAAACGTAAAGAAAACTATGAGCGAGGCCCCTGTCCTAAAAGCACCACAACCCTGTGGAGCAGCTGGAGATCCAGTGTGATGTCTCAGAAGGGACCTAGGAGCAAGCCAGCAAGCGATCATATTTGTAGTAAAGCCCTGACACACAGAGAGTTGGGATGTGCCCAGACAGACAGGGAGCAAGTGTTGAATGCCTAGGAGTACTACTTGAAGCCATTGCTAACATCTTTGGAACAAGTTTTGATGCTGCCCATTCATGAACTCTTTGCTGAAGATGTTTGTCCTGAAATTGTCCACATTTACTGGACAGTCTAACCCTGGTACTTTACTGTTGTCTTCTGTAGTTTCTTGTTCATCAATTTCCACATGGTTTCATCACCATCTTAGTCTGGTGGAAGCCTCCTGCTACATGCCGTATTTCCACTACCAGCAGCACGATCATCAATACAAACATTGCCGACTGTTAGGCCTTGCCAAACAGAAATTCCACGACGCTGCTGTTAACCTGTAAGCAAGGTATTTAACTATGTTGCATTAGGGTTGATTACACCGATGGCTCTGACGTGACTTTGTAAGTGGTAGTAGATGTTGCTCTACGCGTAAAAACAAAGCAGCCTCATGAAACCTTCTGACGCAGCTCCATCTGCTGGCTCCAGACGCTAAACTGAGCTCATTCCTTGACTTGTCACCCTGCTTTTGCTTTCCTGGGACTTTTGAGCCGCACTGAACATTTTAATACTTCTGCCTGAGTTACTTTTTGGCACAAGCAGGGGTGGGGTCAGGTCTGATTTTAGCATATTTTTCCTTGGGTTTTAAAGTTTATATAATCTGAGTCACCTTTAATTGTTCTAAGGTAAACAGATGAATCATCCTGGGGGGGAATATACCACCAAAGGTCAAGGTTCAAAGTAAGTTGTTTCTCCCGCTTTGGGTTTAAATAAGGAAAACTGGGCTGGTTGGAAAATAAAACTATTTTATTTGGGAGTTTAACAGACACCGACTGATTTCTTAGTTTCCTGGACCTTTTACTTTTACATCGGACTCTGGATAAACAGGTATTAGCCCCACACCTGCCATGGAAAGAGCGGCAGGAGTTCAGCACACTCTCTTAACAGAAGCTCTCTTGTTCTGGCTACAGACAGATTCTTGATAACTTCTGATTCAGGCAGTTCGCGCTGGGCACGCTTTTCCTTTCGGAAAGATCCTAATCAGTCAATGAGAAAACATCATAAAAAAAGGAGCAGTGTGTTCATATTTTTGGAAACTTAGCTATGATGGCTGGAAATCCCAGCACTCACTGCTCTGATTTCTTCCCCACTTGAGAGCCCATTAATAATAAGCTGTCATTTATTCTCAGCGTTGTCTGTCAGCGTGGCCGGAGGCAGGGCCGGTTCCAGGCACCAGCATTGGAAGCACGTGCCTAAGGCAGCACTCTGTAAGGGGCGGCACTCTGGCCACACCGCCCCCCTTCGCTTCTCCGGCCACACCACCCCCTGCTTTGCTCCTCCAGCCACGCCGCCCCCCCTCACTCCTCTGACTGCGCCCCCCCCCCCCATTTTTTTGCTCCGGCAGTGCTCCTCTGGCCGCCCATTTTTTTTGCTTGGGGCAGCAAAAAAGTTAGAGCCGGCCTTGGCCAGAGGCTCCAGTTATTGGCTTTCTGGTTGGCAGTGCTGGCCCATGCAGCCCCTCACTGGTGTGACTGCAAGGAGAAGGGCTTGTATCTCCTGTAAACTGGGGATACTCACAGCCGCTGGATGTGTTGTGAGAATAAAAGCATTAAAGATTGAGAGGCGTGCAAGTGATGTGATAATAGGGGTCACAGATGTCCTGCCAAAATGTAGGCTGTTTAGTTTTCCACAACGTTTTACCATGACATTTGGGGTTTTTTGAAAATCAAACAAAAATATTCATCTTTCAGGGCTTGAAAACAGAATAAAATTCAGCTTGACATGAAAAATATCTCAAAAATTGCAACGCCCTCCCTCCCGATATTGACATATATGGAAACTTTCTCATGAAAATTGCTGTTTAATTGAAAGAGCATTTTTCTTCCCAAAAAGGTTGACCGGGTTTCGTCACCAGCCTCACATATTTAAATTCAACATTGTGGCTGGCTTCTTCTGTGAAAAATAAGAGAGGCATGCTAATAGCAAATTCTATAGCACATTTTGCTACTTTTCACTATTGTTTGCTAATGCCAGAAATCAAGGATTTAATTTCCAAACTGCATTTCCTTTGAAAGGACCAAATTCTGCTCATAGCTAAACTGGCGTGAGCCACTGGATTTTATTTCCGCAGTGACAATCTGGGTTTACAACCATGTAACAGAGAGCAGAATTTGCCTCAATGGGACATGAATGACATTGTGAATTCCTAAGGTGATTGTCTTCCATTAATTCTAGAGCAAATGGGCAGAGGCAGTTCTATGGTTTGCAGATTCTAGTGCCAGAGAGACCACTGTGACTATCCAGTCTGACGTGTATATCAGGTCATCGGACTTTCCTGCATTAATTCCAGTTTGTACAGGAGTGTATGTTTTAGAAAAACACAAGAGTCTTGATTTATAAATGGCCAGTGATGGCAAATCCACCACAACCCCGGGTAAACTGTTCCAGCTTTCCAGGGCAAGAGGAATGCAAAGCAGTAAAAGATATCCTAAGAAGTGATGTCACCAGGAATGCTTTCAAATGAAGACAGGGAACTGATTAGAGCGGAGGCATGTTTTTGAGACCAGTGCAATGGGGCATTTAGGCAAACTGAGTCCAGTTCCTGCCTCTGTTTTCCTATGTGTGACTTTGGGCAAGTTGCTTAGTTTCTCTTTGCCTTAGTTCCCCGTCTTCCTTTCTCGCACCTTTTGTCTGTCTCATCTATTGAGATTGTGATCTCTTTGGGGCAGGGACTGTCTTTCATTGTGCGGGGGACAGCACCTAGCACACAAGAGTTTTGATCGTACTTGAGCCCTCTCAGTGCTACCATGGTACAAAGAGTGTTTTTTAGACAAAGCTGTTCTGTGAACGTACCATTTTTCCATAGCCAGTTTTCAGAGCAGAGACACCCTTTAGCTCTGCTCAAGCTCCCAGTGAAGTCAATAAGATGATCTTTCCATTGACTTCAGTGGGTTGTGGATCAGGTCCTTGAAGGATTAATACCCTGCCTATCATGATTATAAACTCCTTTTCCTTCAGGAATGTATCATTTCAAGCATATTTAAGATCTTAGGCCTAATGTTTAGTGCCTAAAATGTGGGTCCTGAATCCATATTTAGGCACAGGGGCCATATTGGCAAAGTTATTTAAGTGCCCAAAGGTGCAAACAGGCAGGTGCCTATTGGATTTACAGCAGGTTAGGTGGCTACAAGCAGGTTAGGTACCTAATACCCATTGAAATCAATGAGGCTCAGATGCCTAAATCATGTAGGTACTTTTGAAAATCCCACTAGGTGTATACCTGCACCCTTAGTCAGTGAAATACCTTTGAAAACCTGACCCCAGAATAAAAGGGTTTTTTAAAGTGCTTAAATATGGATTTTAAGAACCCACCTTTAGACACCCACATTGGAAAATGTTGGCCCTAAATCCCAAGGTGTGGATCTAGCTCTCTTCTCGTGGGAGCTGGAACGAGGGTAGCACCTCGGAGTTACAAACACCTTGAGAACAGAGGTTGTTCATAACTCTGAAATGTTCCGAATAAAACGTTGTGGTTGCTCTTTCAAAACTTTACAACCAAACCCTGACTTAATACAGGTTTGAAATGTTACTATGCAGAAGGAAAATGCTGCTTTATCATCTTAATTTAAACAAAACAAGCACAGAAACAGTTTCCTTACCTTGTCAAATCTTTTTTTTTTTAAACGTTCCCTTTATTTTTTTAGTAGTTTTACATTTAACACAGTACTTGCACTGTCTTTGCTTTCTTCCCCTCTCTCTGTCTGCTGCTGCCTGATTGGGTACTTCCAGTTCCGAATAGGGTGTGTGGTTGGCCAGTCAGTTCATAACTCTGGTGTTCGTAACTCAGAGGTTCTCCAATATTTCATTCATTTACAAAGCTGCTACAGCCAATCCTGAAAGTTTCCTCCTTTTCTTTCCCCAAAGGGATCTTTTGATTCCAGCCAGGAGACGTCCTCAACAAAATCTGTTTTTATTGATTTTCACTCTGCTTGCTCCTCTGGAGGAGCTTAAACAAAACGGTGCAAGTCCTTTGACTGTTTCGCCCTTGCACACACATATCACAGAGGCCTTGGTCACTGCAGAAAACACCTTATTTCTCTTACAGTTTCTCCCCTGCCCTTTCCGAGCAAGCGAAAGCAGCATTGAAGCCAGAGCTCAAGCAACACTTTGGAAATTAAAGGGGCTCATAGCAACACTGAGTCTGTTTGTATTTACATTATAGTTACCAGAGATCTCTTGTGCATTTCATCCATGGGACTGAGTCTCGCTCTTTTTTTGGTTGTCTTCGTTGTTGGTAACATTGGAGGTCTTCTGTTTGTTTCCTTAGTTCTGCCTCTATTAGTCGCTTCCACAAACTCTTCCAGCCCAAAGGCTGGAGACCTGGCAATGAAGGCATCACACAAACACAGCGGCTCCTGTGTCACCCTGCAGTTATCTGGCTGGCTACTCTAACCTTCTGCTGGAGCAAACAACTACCACGGTACAGGTGGAAGCAGATAACTTTGGGGGTGGGTGAGAAACACACATAATTTAGCTATGAATTACATTTCATACCAATGGGCAGGAGGAGTCAGAAACAGGTGGGGCAAAATTCTTCCTATTCAGGTTGATCCAAAAACCATTCAAGTTACTGGAAAACTTGCCAGGGGTTGCAATAGGTTGTGGATCAGGCCCGTAATGCAAGCAAAAGGAAATCTGTGTGCACAGTATGGAGTGGCAATTCCAGCAGCCTTATCCCTGACAGTTCGAGTTGAATAATTGTTTCGCTGTGGAATAAAGCAAAAAAGACATGGCGGGGAAGAGAAGAATATGATGCCGATTTCAATATTAATTTCACAGATAGAATACGCTACATTTCCACACACTTAATAGAAAGTCACCGGCAGCGAAACAGATTGGTTTGCCAGAGATAAACGTTACAGTTCTCACGTTTCTGGTTCTTTCCCTCTCCTCCTTTCTCTGGAGAGCTTTTTCAGATGATTTCTTTCAATTTGACCTCCGGGCGGTTTGAAAGATTTACTGAGTGCCTCAGATGTAGTTATTTTTGCAAAACCGATGTATAGCATTAGCTATAGAAGAGTATTTCCAGTGATGTGCAAATAGGTCAGGGGAGAAGGAAAAAAAAAAGAAGCGAACCAATAAGGTAACCAAACAGGAATGTAAACTGAATAGAGCCCTTTATGCACAAGGTGAAAGGTTCAGATTTTTCCAGAATTTAACATATTGAAAAACTTGTGTCCGAGCCCACACGCTCAACTCCTTTTGATACTCATCGATGTTTTTTAAACTACCCTGACAACAGTGTGTATTACTCTGCCCTTCGAAAAATGTTGCTCTTGGAAACTCACTTGTAAATAGAAATACATGGTTGGAAAGCATAACCTTATTGCAATGTACGTGCATTCAGATTTGTATGACCCGGTTTTAGGCTCAACAAGACGTTAGAGGGGATTTGGTTTGGTTTTAAGCAAATCATTTGATTTGTGATCCCCTCCCTCTGCACAAATTTCCTCCTCATTGCAAATCTGGGGGCAGATTCTCAGCTGGTGTACATAGGCTTAGCTAAGACACCCGCTGAGGATCTTGCTCATCATGTTTAATGTATATGAAGAATTAGTCATATGGGCTCCAATTCAAAGAAATTCAGATTAGTCCTGGGAGTTTGCCATTGATTTCAATGAGCCCTATCCTTTTCTCACATAGGGATGTTCTTAAGTGTTTTCTGAACTGGGGCCTTAGTCATAACAACTGGAAAAGGGCCCAAACCAAACCCCAGAGCAAAACGCTTCCTAACTTTGCGGCAGTTTGTATCTCAAGCCCATCTCTAATAGCAATGTCGCTTTGCAAGCTGGCTGGCTCATTTTACACAAATAACAGAGTCCCGCAGAAAAGAAGGAAGATGTACATTTCCACATGGTTTATAATTTTCTCCATCCCTTCCTCCTGCCAGCCCTCTGTGAATTCTCTCTCCCTCTTTCACACTCACATACATGTCAAAAGGAATGAAACAGAAGAGACCATTTCAATTGTTGCATGCAGGGAAGGAAGAAATCCAGTAAGGATGAAGTTTTGGGCTGAGAGCCCTGGCCTAACATCACTGTCTACCAGACCATTAACATCATTAATGACACTGCCACACACTATACTCGCACACACTAGGGCTCACAGCATCCCCAGCACCCCGGTTGAGGCAGCGACTATGGTGCTAGGGTGTGTAATATGCCCCGCCCTCTGTGGTGCTCTGTCCCCCTCTAGTGGTGACTGAGCCAAAGACAGAACTCCATGAGCTTGTTACACAACGGGGTCCTTTAGCTCCAATAGTGGAGGCCCATGCGGCATGGCTGCCCCAAAATGAGGAGTCAGACCCCACAGATCTTGAGATTTAAAAAATAAATTCAATAAAGCAAATACTGAAAGGAAAATACATTTCCAATCCCCCCATCAAAATATTTCAGTTTTTTTAAAACAGTTTTTTTTTCCCCCTTTCAGGTGAAACAATTTGGCAAAACCAGCAAGAATTCAAAACATGTTGCCAAATGTGCATTTTTCTCTCTCCCCCTATGTCCCCCAAATTCCTCCAGCGCTACTCTTTGGGACTTTCCTTCCCCTAGAGCGAGATCCCTTCCGCTTGAGCTGAATTACATTGGAGAGGATTGGTAAGGAAGTGAGCACTGCTCGTTCTGCACCTGTCCAGGGATCACGGGCAGAGGGTGGAGCCCCCCCTTAGGGAAGGTTACACCTCAGCTCTGCCCCTTCCCTCTCACCCCTCCTCCCACAGCTGGGGCCCCAAGACCCCCTCCCCCTCTCCCGCAGCCAGAGCCATGAGACCCCCCCACACTGCCCAGAGGAGTCCTGAGCACCCCCACCCCACCCTCAGCTGGAGGAGCCCCGGGCCAGCTGAAGCCCTGAGCCTCTCCCCGCATGTGCCCTGAGGCCCCCCACCCCCCGCACACTTGCCCAGAGGATCCCCAAGTCAGCCATAGCTGCACTGCACCTCCCCTCCCCACACCCAAAGCCGCTGTGGGGAAAAGCTTCTGACTCTCGTCCAAAGAAGCTTTTGATATGCCCCATGCAGGTTCCGGGGTGGCTCAGGAGGCAACATGTGCTATTCAGCTTCCTGGGTTCATCGATAACGTCTTTGGGAGATTACTGATGAACCCAGCAAGCTGAATACCACATGCCACCTCCTGAGCTACCCCGGAACCTGCATGGGGCATAATAAAACAAAAGCATCCCCCCAAAAACCTTACAACTAGGGGTCTGGTGATAGCAGCAGTGCCTCTCCTGGCCTATTATACCCGCCGTCCACGGCAGGGATGTCAGTCTATCACTGTGTATGGATGCTAGGTGACTGGACAACAAAATGGCAGATGAAATTCAATGTCACATGCAGAATAATGCCCACTGGAAAGCATAATCCCAAATATACATACACAATGATGGCGTCACCCAATGAAATGAATGGGCAGCAGGTTTAAAACAAACAAAAGGAAGTACTTCTTCACACAATGCATACCCAACCTGTGGAACTCACTGCCAGAGGATGTTGTTAAAGTGAAAACTATAAATAGATTTAAAAAAGAATTAGATAAGTTCATGGAGGATAGCTCCCTCAATGGTTATTAGTCAAGAAGATCAGGGGATGCAATCCCATGCTCTTGATGTCTCTAAGCCTCTGGCTGACAGATGCTGGGGCTGGATGACAGGGGGTGGATCACTTGGTGATTGCCCTGTTCATTCCCTTTGAAGCATTTGGCATTGGCCACTGTTGGAAGAGGGGATATGGGACTAGATGCACTATGGCCATTCTTATGCTTTGTTAGAATTAACGCAACACTTTTTTAGTTAGGAACCGGGCATTTTTTTTTAAAATGTTGGGATAAGCCTTTAAAAAAACAAGACTGCTCAATTTAGTCTTTCCCAAGGAATTCTCGTTCCCTTGCGTTGCTGAATCTATTGACTTTCATTACTTTCCATACAATATGGCACAGACTTTAAACAAACATCCTCAAGGAAGGGCACACTCCCAATTTCTAGTAATCTCATCTTGATCCATAGATCCCAAGGCCAGAAAACACCATTGTGATCATCTAGTCTGACCTGCTATATAACATGAGCCATAGATGAGTGAACTAGTAAAATCATGAACTAGTAAAATCAACTAGTTCATGAACTAGTAAAATCAGCTATAACAATAGATTGGGCCATTGATGAGTCCACCTGCTGTACTAGAATATTGTAGGAGTACATAAAACCTTCACATTAGGGCTGAGGAAAATTTTCCCTCGAGGATTTTTGTTGATGGAAAATTGGGTTTTCAACCAAATGAAACATTCGGCAAAAGAATCTGCTGTCATCAAAAACTTTTGCTGGAAAAAATGAAACCCAAAACTTGTGAGCCAAAAATTCAAACATTTTTAGGGCTTTGCCTGAAAGTGTTTGGGTCCTGGCAGTTTTGAGCCATACATTTTCTGTATTTCAGATTTTGACAAGTGGTTGAAATTTCCCATAGAACCCGGACCTTCTTCACCAACCCTGATTTGCCCACACGACTTGACAGCCCATCATACCTCGGCTGGAATACAAAGGACAGAAGAACATGGGCCAGATCATGTTGGCATAGCTCCATTGACTTCACCTGAGGATCTAGCCCTTTGTTTTTAGCAACTGCATTCAGAAACCCTGATTACATAGTAGAAGACAGTTTTAAACCAAAGAGAAGCCTTGTCAAACCAGGCAAGACATTTTTAAATGAACTCTGTCTCCACGGGTGATCGTTCTGCCTGGCCCATGTGCAGTGTGGAGGAGAGGGCCAGGCAAAATTGCAGTCCTTCTATTCAGGTAAGTACAGGTGCTGCTCCGTCCTTACTCCTCTGGTGGCTCCTGGTGATTGAAAGGGAGCAGGGAGGGCAAGAGTTGGTGCCAGGACTCTACTCCTGTCTTATGCAACGGGTAGCAAAAGTGGACAGCTGTGGAGGGCATGGTAAGTTCCCAGAGTCCGTCTGCTTCCCTGGAAAAGGATCCCTTCTGGGGTCAGTGTGACTCCGCACCACTCTTTATCCTGGACAGGGCTCAAATGGCACACCTGAGATCCCTGTATTTAAAGAATAAACATGTACGTGACTTGGACACAGTGACACACATGCAGCCCCGCTGGGCCAGCAGAAATGAGTCATGTCCTGTGTCTGTGCAACGCTTTAGAAATGTAAAGTGCTTTGTAAGTACTAAGTGTGATTATGACTCTCTTGAACATAGAGTTCCTTGGTTCTCAGATATCTGCCAGCACCTGAAACCATAACAAAGAAACTGCAGTAGGAACAGAGGGCAAAAAAATCCCATTGTCCACTTTTTACTTAGACTCATAGACTTTAGGGTCAGAAGGGACAATTATGATCATCTAGTCTGACCTGCACAATGCAGGCCACAGACTCTCACCCCCTCACTCCAGCAATAAACCTCTCACGTACGTCTGAGCTATTGAAGTCCTCAAATCATGGTTTAAAGACTTCAGAAAATCCTCCAGCAAGTGACCTGTGCCCTGTGCTGCAGAAGGCGAAAACCCCCACAGGGCCTCTGCCAATCTGTCCTGGAGGAAAATTCCTTCCCAACCCCAGATATGGTGATCAGCTGAACCCTGAGCACATGAGCAAGACTCACCAGCCAGACACCCAGAAAAGAATTCTCTGTAGTAACTCACATCCCGCCCCCATCCAACATCCCATAATAGGCCTTTGGCCATATTTACCATTAATAGTCAAAGATCAATTAATTGCCAAAATCAGGTTATCCCATCATACCATCTCCTCCATAAACTCATCAAGCTTAGTCTTGAAGCCAGATAGGTCTTTTGCCCCCACTTGTTCTGCCTCAGGCCAGCTAAGAGCCAAAATGTCCAATCAGCTGCACTGTTTTCTCCTGCTAAAGGGGATTCAGCCTGCCTGAGAACAAGTACTTGGTCTTTAAAGGTGAAAGGTGATGATGAGCCGCTAATTAAGACAATTCTGCCCAGAGGTTTTGCAGTATAGACGAGAAAGCTCTCCCCCCAGAAAGAGATGCTTGAATGAAACCTAAACGGAAAGGTGACTGAGTCATTGGGAACAGTTTGCGTTTTTTTGAATGTGAGTGATCTATTGATATCATACCTTAACCAGAACTCCGGCATGTTCTCCTTTGACATAGGGGAAGGAAGAGGAGTTCTTCTTTCAGCCTAAGGATAATGTGCGACTTCAGGTTTTTACAGTAAAGCTGGTGAGAAGCCAAGCTTTGCCCACCTGTGGAAAAACCAGCAGGAGGGCTAAAAATAGCATTTAGAAAACTCTGTTTCCATTCACAGAGTTTCCGAAGTAACGTGCATTCGCAGGCAAGGTCAGACTTGCAGAAGAAGAGCCCCCCAGGCAGATTCCCAGGGTCCTCGACGACACAGCTGTCCTGGTCATTCCCTATTTCCCCTCAGAGTCGGTTTGTAGGCCTGGAGCAGGAACCCCAAGCACCCATCAAACGGTCAGCATAAAATCCCAGCAAGGTTTGCCGGGGATGATGTTCATAGATTCACAGGGTCCAGTACTCATTTACACTAAGGCTCCCTTACACCATTCTGGCAGTGTAAATGGGTCTGAAAAGTGGTGTGGATGTAATTGCACCCACTTTAAAGCAGTGTAAAGGGGCCTTAGTGTAAATGAGTATTAGGCCTACCGCTTTTAAAACCTAAAGATTTAAGGACCTGTAATGCTACGAATACATTGGGTTAGCGTAGAGGTGTGTCTACAGGTTTAAATGAAGTAGAGCATGCTGCAGAGTCGGTTACATTACCCTGTCTCGCAACAGTTTTTGTTTGTTTGAAGAGTCAGGGCTGGGTGGGGAGGTTAAATGATTTTGCTTCATTTTTCCCCAGCAAGCTGAGAGAATTATCATGTCTTAAGAACAGCTCTTCTAGGATAAGAACTTCACATGCCAACTTCCAAAGCTTTGGGAGCTTCTCTGAGCTACCCAAACCTCTGGAAATCTCACAACAGCACATGCCATCACAAACTTTCCAGAACTTTCTAAATCCAGTCAGGCCACAAATACCATGAAAAGAGGGTTCCCCCTTCCCTCACCCAGTATCTCAGAACTTCTGTTTCCTGGCCAAGCTGGAAGTGGTCAGAGCACAAGTACACATAAATATTATCCAAAGTTAGGCCTTGCCTACACAGGGAAGTTTTACCAATTAGACCAGTCTAGTTTAACAGGTATCGTTATACCAGTATAACTCTTGGGTAGACATTCTTATTCCTGTGTAAGAATAGTTACTTTTTTTTCAGTTTAGCTTCAGCCCATTCCCAAGCGACACAAAGTAAACTGAAAACAAAGAAAAGGCACTTCTGTACTGGAATTAAAGTGTCCACAGGGTGGGTACAGGGAAGGGGAGCGGTTATAACTGGTATAACAAGGTTGGTTTAAATTCACATCTCAGACTATACTGAAAAATACACAAAGCTTGTAGACATGGTTTTAATTAATCTCTAACATGTTTCCATTTTTATTTTAGGTAAAGGCTTGGTTACTATGGCTCCAATCCAGCAAAGATTTTATGCACCTACACAATTTTAAGCATGTACATTATCTCATTCATTCCTATGGGACTACTTAGACACTTAGAATGATGCAAAAGCTTAAGTCCAAGGCTGGATCGGGGTCTACTTCTGAACGTGACTGACGTCCCCTTGTCACAAGACGGCAACATAAAGCAAAACTGCTCTCATATCCACCTTCAAAGTTCTAGCTGAAGAAGCACTGGAAAGGCCAGAAAGTTGGCAAAGTTTGCATTGCTTTGTTCACCACCGTATAAATTACCCCTGTTTTTTCAAATGACTCTTTGGAACCAGGATGTCTCAGGATCACTAACCCAATGCCCCCTGGGCAGCACCCCTCTAAAAAAGCATCATAGTCAAAGCACATTGTTAATAGAATAAACCACTTCATACTGCTTGAAGTGAACTCTGTGCTGTGTCTCGGCATTGATGATGCTAGCAAAACCAAATCAAAGGGAGTTCAAATGGCATGATCAATGTGCCTACGTAGTGTGCATATATTCAAGTACTGCAGTTTACTTTTTTTACCAAAATATTTCTAGGTGGAGATATGTCAGCCAGAACACTAATTTAATTGTGGGTTTTAGCAGCTCATTATAAAAGGCATGAATTTAATTGGCTCTTGTCAAAGTAATAACAATTAGCATTAAATTGTTTTATTGCTCAATTCTCTTGTCAATGGGACAAAATGAAAGGAATGATTTTGTAATCAATGATAGAGAAGGTGTTAAAGCAATCCTGTCAATTTAGTTTAGGCTTGAAATTTAGGTTATTGGAGAACAATAACAAACCTAGGAGAAGAGGTTTTGCAGCTCGTTTTGGCCCAGATCCTCCCCCTTTAATCATATTCAATCTTAATGCAGGCCCTGAGCCTACAAATTGCACCACATGGAGGGAGCCTACATTACAACATAACCCCAACATGATTGTAAAGGAGCTAATCTGTGTGTTGTGGGGTGGATCAAGTCAATCAAGTCAGCAGATTTAAAAAAAGACTTTTCTTAATCTAGTCAAGATCTCTCAGTAGGCAGGTCCGGAGCTCAGAACACTAGGGCCCTGATCTTGACTGGGACCATTTGATGCTACCGCAGTATAAACCATAAATCGTATTTATAAAGAAAGTGATCCTATCTGAAGAGTTATGAGGCACCTCCATCACTTCGAATCAGGTAACAGATGAAGGGCAATTTGACTCAAACGTTTTTTTTCATCTCGACATCCCTTCAAAAAATACTTTGAATAATTAGCCCTACGAACTTTTTAAAGCAATAATTCTGCAAACAAACATGCAAGAGAAAAAGATAGCTCTGTTTTGGACGTTCAGTAGCTTGGAATATGACAATCTATTGGAAAACACTGACCTTTTTGTTTTACGGATTGTATCTGAATCCTTACTTGGCTTTCAGGTTGCTCTGTAAAGGCCTTTCCTTGTGGAGTGCCTTCCGCCCCCCCTGGAACTGAGGAAGCTTAGTGGGAAAGTTACTATGTAGCCTACACCTGTGACCCCTGCTAGCCCTTCTCAGATTTTAGCTATCAGAGTCAAGTGAATCTTCCATTCTGAGACAGGACTCTGGTACTAACCATGATTGTCTCAGCAGGTCTGACTTAGGCTCAGACCCTGTGGTTCTGTTTCCTCTGGGAGTAATGACTCATTCAGAGCAACTCAGATTGCTTGGTAGACTCGGTGCAAGCAAATAACATGCATTTTAATACGCCTAAATGTAAATGTACACATGTAGAAACAAAGAATGTTGGCCATTCTTCTGGGAGGTGGGACTCTACCCTGGGAAGAAGTGACTTTGAAAACGTTTTGAGGGGTCAAGGTGGATAATGAGCCGAACACAAGGTCCCAGTGTGATGCTATAGCCCAAATAGCTCATGCCATCCTCATATGCATCCACAGGGAAATCTTTAGTAGGAGCAGGGAAGTTAATTTACCTCTGTGTTCGGCACTGGTGTGACCACTGCTGGAATACTGTGCCCAGTTCTGGTGCCCACAATTCAAGTAGGATAAATTGGAGAGGGTTCAGAAGAGATCCACGGAATGATCAAAGGATTAGAAAACACGTCAACATGTTTGTACTATGCCTAGCACAATGGAGCTTAGAACTCGGCTGGTCCCCAGGCACAACTACTATATTAAAAAAATATATGCATACAGACAGACCAGGTGTGGGCCCATTATAAAGATTTGCGCTTTGTGCACTGTTCAGCTCTTTTGTTTTCTGACTGTTTCATCAGTCTGCTTGAGCCATCTAACACACACTGTCAGCTGTCCCTGCCAATATGTTCGCATGGATATGAACAGTCTCTAGGTTAGCATCACCTCCTTATCTGGGGCAAAATGATGCAACTCCACTGAAGCCAACAGAGCTTTGCTGATTTGCATCAGCTGATGAACTGGCCCTTACTATTGGAGTTGTGCAAGTAACTGATTTTCAAGTTCCCTGGAAGTTAAAAAAAAAAAAAAAAAAAAAGAAAGCAAATTTTGTTTTGGATCAAACAAAACATTTCATTTTGATTTGGAGAGTTTAACATATTTTAAAAAAATACAAATGAAAGAAATTTTGAAAGAAAAAATCGTTTTGAACTGAAAAAAACAAAATACTTCCTCTCCTCCCCCATCCGTGTCAATCCATTGTTCCTTTCCATTGTTCACCATAATGTTTTTGACTGATTATCCACGACCACTCTTACAGATGCGAGATTGGTACGCGTGGTATGTTTGCTCTTGGAGGCTGGAGATGTCGGTTTCTGTGACTGGAAAAAGACTATGGTATCATAGGGTCTTCCCCATCACTACCTTCCAGTGTGTTTGTCCTTATGGAGGTTCTCTCCTTTTTGCCTTGTATGAACCTCGCTTGGCTTTTAGAAATATGATTTGAAAATCAATCCATAAGGTGCTGTGAGCAGAAACAGCAATTCTGAATTAAGTGACTATGAGGAGAGTTGGGTTTTTGAGGCAGGATGGTATCCCACAACAAAAGTAGGAGGGGCCAGGATGGCCATGGAGAAATGATGTGGACTCTAAGAATCTTCAGATAAGACGACATTCACAGGGTAGCTATGGAGAAATGGCTCCTAGAAAGTTTTAAGCTGGTGACCCTAATGATAGTGGAGCATGCTTATAAAGATTACAGTGTCAAGGCACAGGCAAAAGCCAGAGCTTTGTAGGACAACTGTTGCCTGTTTGATTGACTTAAAAAGACTGACTGAACTTTGCAAAAAGCAAAATAATTGAAAGCAGTCACATACCGGAGAGACAGATCCCATTTCCCCTATGATTTAGGATGATTACTCAAGGTAGATGCCAATTTTGGAAAGTCACACAAGCTAAAATGGTGGAAGGCCTGGCGGCCTGCAGACTTTTATCGAGACCAGAAATCTGCCACCAGGCTTGATTTAATCCTGCTCATCTCCAATACAATATAAACCTGGCTACTTCCAAGAACACAGGGAAGCCAGCTTGGAGGAACAACAAAGTTAAAAATGACTGAACCTTTCAGGATTCCTCAGAGGATTTGGCCCCTCTGCCTGTCTAGGCCGCAGGCAGAGAGCAGGGAGGACAGCCCTGGAAACTCTGAAACTGAAAATACCTCAGACAACTAACAGAAATGCAGAAAGGCACAAGTCTCTTTATTGAGCAAATGATTGATTTCCTTGCATGTGTAACATCGACAGACCCTTGTCGCAGCGCAGGATAGAACTGGGGACCTCTGGAGCTTAGCGCATGAGCCGCTAAAGCATGAACTAAAAGACACCTGGCTGTTAGCTAAGGTTGTAGAGCAGACTCATTTAACTTTCTCTCTAAATGGTCTCACTACCACTAGATGGGACAGAACACCACATCCGGGAGGTACGTGGGTTACAGACTTCCCCTAGCTGAGGGAGCATGTGCCAAGCTTCAGACACTTCCAGCTGAAATCCCAAATGAGCCAGTTGTCGGCAGTTGGGACCAAACCTGGGATCTCCGGAATGTAGCGCATCAGCCTCTCTACTGCATGAGCTAAAAGCCAACTGGCTAACAGCTAAGGCTGTGAGAAGACTCATTTAACTCTCTCCAAGTCGGGAGCCGCAAACTCGCAGCCCGCGAACTTCCCCATTGTAGCCTGCAGGGCTCCAGCAGTTCTCTCCCTCGGCCCCACCTGCCGCCCCCAGACACCACCCCCCACCAGGAGATTTACAATGGCCTGGGGCTCCAGCAGCACAGCAGAGCTGAACTGCGTCTGCCTGCCTGCTCCACATGTCTGATGGCCCCTCCCTGTGGCCCCGAGGTGGGGCGGGGCTGTGCCTCCCTGCACGGCCATGCCCCAAGTCCCCCTTCTGCCAATGGGAAGCTGTGGGGGCAGTGCCTGGGGGCAGCAGTGCGTGGAGGCCCCCCTGACCCAACCCGCTTTGGAGCCCCAGGTAAGCACCGCACCGGCTGTCCCCCTCCCAGACCTTGCACCCCCACCCCCTCTTTCTGCACCCCCACTCCCTGCCCCAGCCCAGAGCCTGCATCCAGCACCCACACTCCATCCCAGAGCCCAATCTCACACCCCTTCTGCACCCAAACTCCCTCGCAGAGCTTGCACCCCAATCCCCTACCCCAGAATTCTTCCCCCATCCAAGCTCCCTCCCAGAGCCTTAGGCAAGTGGGAGGTGGAGTTTGGGGGGGGGAGTTTTGGGGGCAGATTCTGGGTGATATTGGCCTGCTGGGAGGATGTGAGGACTGGCACTGTCCCTAAGGTAAACTGAGTTTGAGACCCCTGTTCTAAGTGGTCTCAGTGCCACTAGATGGGACAGAACACACCTCACTTAGGAGATGGGTGGGTTACACATGGAACAATAAATGACAGTAAATGCGGTCCAATGCTGGGGTTGCAATGGGGAAGCACAAAATCAGGAGCATTGAGAGTCAGATTCTCCATTACACCACGCCCATTTTGCTCTTCTTATGTGGAGATCGGGCGGGGAAACTTGGCCAACGCAAAGCTGGGGGAGGCAGGTCTACCACACTCTGTACCAGCTGTCACCTGCTGCCCTGGAACTTCCATGCCAGAGCAGAACTGGGGGGAAAGCATGTAAGGATCAGGCCTTTTCTTATAGCCACACTGTGAGGTCTCAGGCCTTTGTCTGCAGCCGTATTAGGAGACCAACAGCCATGAGCGAAGAAGCAGAAAGTCACATCCTCACATTCCATCAAAATTACATTAAAACAATGTAATATTATTATGTAAAGAAGGTGATCCTGTTCTAATAGCACCCACCATCATCAGATAAAGAAACAGATCTTAAGATGGTTAAAGAAAACTGTTTGACAGCAGCCTGTCTGATAAGAAATCCCTTATCAACAGGTGTGATTGTGAAATCCCCATTTCTTTATTGTTTTGTCTTTAGGGTCCCCACTTCTCTATTGTTTATCTGTATGGTCTGTCTGGTTCTTTGATTGTTTCTGTCTGTTACATAATTAATTTTACTATGTGTAAATCAATGAAGGTGGTGGGGGGTGACTGGTTAAAGAATTGTTTTATAATAGGTTAGGATTGATCAGAAAATTGTTTAGTAAGTTAAAGCACCTGTTTGGTAAAATGATTGGTTAAGGTAGAGCTAAGCAGGACTCAAGTTTCGCTATATAAACTGGGGTTCAAGAAGACCAGCAGAAGGAACAGAAGTATAAGAAGGAAAGACCTGGGAGAAGAAGAACTCACTTCCAAGACCCAGCCTAAGATCAAAGCTGATAAAAATCCTCTACACGACCATGATGTGCAGCAACCTGAATCCAGACAGGACTGATCTTGCCTGGCCAACAAGGAGAATCCGCCTGCATGATCAGGACTGGTGAGCATAGCACTGTATGCTTATCATGTGTATTCTGCTTGGTAATTGTTAATAAATCGAGGATAAGGATATTACTGTGTGAGGCTTTCTGACTGGTAAAAGATTCTGTAAACCCGCAGAAGAGTATACCCTGAACCCTAAGAATTGGGCAAAGGTGGGTATGTAAATTAACCAGATTACACCCTGGGAATTGGGTAAAGTAGGTGCCTTTCGCCTTAAGCCCTAGGAACTGGAAAAGGGTTGGAGGTGCCTAAATTAGCAAGATAATTCCCTGAGCTCATGGAAGGGTAAAGATGGATGCCTTAGTGTGTGTATCAAAATTTTGTGTGGGTAGCAGGAGCGGATACAGAAGAACAAGGCTCTACTCCTCTGCAGCTTCAACTTATGCCAGATGAGATTCAGGGAGCTGTGACTGTCCTGGCTGACAGCCCCCTTCTCCACCCTGCCCAGGAATCGCCCCAGAGAATCTGCTCACATCAGTAAAAATCAAACTGAAGTTGGAAGACTTGGAAGATGGAGTAAGAAGACCAACTCTGAGGTTGGTGGGTCTCCCTGGAGAAGAGGAAGGAGGAGAGATGTTTCCTTTCAAAAACAGCTCCATCAAGGACACATTTGCAATGAGATCGCTATTGAAAGACAAAGAACTCCTCTGTCACTACCCCTGTTCCTAATATCTCCTACTGGTCAACCACCCAGAACAGTGGTTAACAAAGGCCTCCAGACTGCATGGTGAGGAGAACTCCTATAAGGTGCAGAATGCCCACAGCTCAACTTGAAAGGAGAGATGATCCTCTAAGTTTCACCAGATTTGTCTTTAAGACCATACACACAGCCCAGGTTCACTCAAGGGGTGGGATTTTCAAAGCTGCCTAAGGTATTTTGATGCCCAGTTCTTATTAGTTTTAATAGGCATCTGGGTGACCAAATCCCTTGGACAGTTTTGGAACATCATTGCTGACGATTACAGTCATTTTGGCTAACTTTTGATGAGCTTTTGATTGCAACAAACACAGGGCCTGAGCTATAGGCCTTTGAAATCATTAGAAAGGCCCACCATTGACTGACTGGTCTGGGGATCAGGCCTTGTGAAAGTAGATTGTGCATAGATTTGGGTTTTATAAAGGAGATTTTCCATCGCCTGTTCAACAGCCCGGATGTGCGTGCTAGCCTTCTTAGCTTGAAGCAATCAGCACCTCAAGGGTCTTGGTTAAAAACAGAACAAAAACTTTGAGACAATGTAGAATATGTTTTGAAATGCATGAGAAAGGCTTGACTGGGATACGTGAGAAAAATAAAAATAAAATCCTTTTTGAAAAGAAGAGGCTGGGAGTCAAGAATAACAGCTATGCCAGGTTGACTCCAGTAAGTGATTAACAAGTGAAAAGGGAGAGATGCATCAAATAAGTAACAGGCTACAGTGAATTATAGACCTATAATTCCATCGAGGAGTTCAGGAAACTCTTACGGTTTATTAAGTCACCAGAACCCCATGATGGAATTATAGTTCCATAATTCAAAATCTCCTTGTTTTTAATTTATTTTATTATATATTACAAAGAGATCAGAATCTCAGAGCCATGCCTCAGGCTACAGCCCACTCCCCATATCTGCTACCTCCCTCTCCTATGGCTGCCTTCCCTTCCAGGCACAACCTAGTCATATGCACAACTCCAGCTTCTTTGTCTTTTGTGGCCACACTACAGAAGTTTTGCCTCTCTGGGATCTTCCTGTTCGCCTCTAGAGAAGTCAAGCTGGCAGTGAGGGCGGCCTGAGGAGATGCTACCCTGAATAAACTTGCAAAGCTTATCTATTTTTACATGTCAATATTAATAAAGAGCCAATTCTTCATCTCATCGAAGCATTGCTCCTTTGTCCTCAATAGGACCAGGATTTGGCTCACTTTGAAAACTCCCCCCCAAAACTAGCCTTCTGAAAGGCTAAAAAAATCCCTTGGCATTCTGGCAGTGCCATAAAACAACACACTTAGCAAAGCATCAGTTCTCCGGAAGACCGGGAGCACTCCATAACCGGGAGTTATGGACGGTTAAGAGAATGATTTATAACATGAGCCACCATACTGACTAGCTGTTATGATGACATACACAGGTTATATTCTACATTCATACATCTAGGATGCTAGTTGGATCCAGCTGACACTTTAAGGCTGGAAAAAGGATTCCAAGTATGCTACATAAAAAACAGACCTGGTCAAAAAGAATTCAATTGCTGTTTTGTAGAAACCAAAATCTCTTTGGAAACTGTCTTAAATGTTTTGTGGGTTTCATAAAAAACAACCATCCCAAAATGTGAAAACCAACTTTTTTTGGTTCCCTAAAAATCTGGTGTGTATATATATATATACACACACACACACACACATATATATTGTGACAAAGCTCCAAGTTTGTACTTGTGGGTCCTGCGCTTCCTGGCAGATTTAGGGGCCTCAGAAACTCATCTAGGCCCCAGAGTGACCTCCCTTTCTCAGTATAATTGGCAAGAGTCACCACCTAGTGAGTTACCTTCATCACAGGCCAGTATGGAAGGTGGAAAAAGGGGGGGAGCCCAGGCCTGCCCTCTACTCCGGGCTCCAGCCCAGGGACCCTAATAGTATCAGCTAAGATGGCTGACCTTTTAGGCACAAAACACAATACAATTCCATGGGCTACTTCCCCACAGCAGTCCCTTCTTCTTCAAACTCCACTTCACCCTTACCTCAGGGCCTCCTTCCTTCTGGATGATATGTTGTCCACCACTCAGTCTCACCAACAGCACAACCTCCTTCCACAGCTCCTGACACCCACAGCCCACCTGACTGGGAGGTTTTTATCTGGTTTCAGCCAGTCCCTGATTGGCTTCAGGTGTCCCAATCAGGCTAGCTGTTTCTACTCCTTTCTAGAAGGTTCTTAATTGGCTCCAGGTGTCTTGATTGGTCTGGAGTAGCCTTTGTTTGGCTATCCAGGGAACAGGGACCTGCACATCCTGAGACTAATATACCTGCCTTCCAGCACTCTCCTATATCCTTCTGGTCTGACTCCGTCACAATATATAGGCAATTGAAATGTTGTGGCTGTTTGCTCTTCAGCCAAATTTTGGTGGCGGGGCTGCCAAAAAACATCTTAAAAGTTGGGTTTTGTGCCTGCTGGTGAAACCTCTCCTCAAAACTGAGGAAAAATGGTGATGGATTTGAAAAGTTTATCAGTTTTTTTGTGGGGAAAAACAGCTCTATTAACAACAATGGAGTTACCCCAGGGATTGACCAATACCTTTCAGCTGGCGTTTGTAAATGACAGAAATAAATGTTGTGTGTTTTGTGTGCAGCATTTGACCTTAAGGTCCAATCTAGCTTGTAGAGTCTTCAACTAACTCCCCCGCAACACATTTTATTTCAGGGAGAAAACGTCCTTAAATATCCACTGCAGCCCTGGGAATCCTTATCTCCACAGAGCTCCTGCAAGAATTTTGAGTGGCTTAGGAGTGGAGATGGGACAGTGAGGGCTCTACTAAAAATCCATCCCAGGGAGATAGGGTGCATGAAAGGAAGGAGGTACAGTTTCTTGTGAAAGCTGAACGGAGGCTGACGGCACAATGGTACAAAGCGTTTACTTGGACAATGTTATGGCAGACAGACCCCTCTTTCCCTCTCCTCCACCCCAAAGAAAGTAACAGCCTATTCATTGGCTGTGGTAGAGCCTCTGTGACCTTGGGAAGGAAGCGTGTAGTCAGCATCAGAGGGAATCTGTGACGATGGAGAACAATGCATTGTAGCTGCTGGAAAGAGTCGGAGAGGAAACTAGGAGAGAAGCAGCAGCTTGATGTGGCCTTGCAGCTGACTGAGAAGAGAGCAGCAGAACAACAAGGCCAGGGAGAGGTAGCAAACGTACAGAAAGGCAGAGCTAAACAGATCTGGAAGGATTAGAGTAGCAGAGACCGTAGACACAAGGGGAAATTGGGGTCTAATAAACAGAAAGTCCTGCACTGAGAAAGAGGAAATAAACTACACCTATAAAGCAGCATTCATGAGCAGCTGCACAATCACGTCAAAGTGAGTTTATTCTTGTCTTGTTTACTTGGTAGTCTTAGAACTCTATTTCTTTTTAAGGTCGCTAAGCATCCTGGTTGCCACAGGGGAGGTGTGGAAATGTAATTAAGATTGGAAAGCTGTGCGGGGTGGTGTCCACTAGGTGACCTCTACGTTCTCGCAAAGCTGTCTGGATATTTTTGATAGCCAGCTGATTACATGTACGCTCAGCCCAGGATTTTCCAGCATTACTATTTATTCTCGGTCTCTCCGTTTTCGGGTGCCCAGCCAAAAACCACTTTAAAGGGGTCTGATTTTTTGAGGACATGCTCAGCGCTTTCTGGGAATCAGAGCCATTTTAGGAGCTCTCAAGTTGGGCACCCAAACATGGAGGCACTCAAAATCACTGGTGACTTTTGAAAATCATTACCTTATAGCATTTGCTCACCTTCCTTTCTTCCCTTCTCTGTTTCCCATCAAGCCCCAGAGTCTATAGAACCCAACTTATGAAGCTTTGTGTTTGTCTTCAAGCCTGCAGTTCCCCTGGCACACTCCCTAACAGCTATTCAGTAGCACTTGGAGTCCCAGGAGTTTCCCAGAGACCCCCACTAGAGGGGGCTTGGTGACATGATTCCCCTTTTTTATTCCTTAGCAAAAGAAACTGGAACTTGAGGCAAGAACCGACTTTTATACGGCATCTGTACTTAGACTTGTGCCACCCAATGGCAGGGTCGTTTAATCGTGCTGAACTTGGAGCCATGGGGATTTGATTAATGTCAAACACTAGAAGGATGAACTCCAAGAGCTGGCAACTATTATAATTAAGATTTTGTCACGGTTATTTTTAGTCAACGTGACAGGGTCATGGGCAACAAACAGAAATTCACAGAAGCCCATTTGTGATTTTTACTAAAAATAATGGGGGGACCGATGGGGGGACAACTGAAGTCTGAGCCCCTCGGGGGGGAAGAGCCCGAGTTCTGCTGCTGGACGGGGAGGCAGGCCAGCACCTGCCACCCACAGTGGCTTGGAGTACCGGGAGGCCCCCCTGCCGGCTGACAGCTCCAGGCCCACCACCTCATGGCTGAAACAGAAGATATCACAGGGGTCTTTGGAGTCATGGAATCCCTGACCTCCATGACACAATGTTACCCTTAATTATAAATACTGCTTTTCCCAAACCCCAATTTTCTTTTCCCCTTTCAACAAGGCCTTCCAATACATTATACATCTCGGAATCTCCTTCCAGTTCAACAACACTGAATATGCGCACGGCTTTTAAACTAGACTTACATCTGGTTCAGCCAATTTGTGTCTTCCCCTTTTCTGTAGCTCTCCACCTGAGATTCACAAAGCAGCCTAAGGGATTTGGATGTCCAACTCCCCAAGCTGGCTTTGAAAATCCTGAATAAATAGCCATGACGATATTGGTACGTACACTTACACATTAGTTTTCTGTAAAGACGACAAGCATATAATTCTTGATGCATACGGTGTTTGTTGTCATTGTCTATCTATCCAAGGTGTTTACCATATAGATCTCATTGCTGTAGTATCATAGCACAACTATATCTTCATGGACTGTATTCATGATTTTTCTGGTAACTCAAAGCACTTGGACAAAGACCAGATATTAAATCTATTATATTCACTAAAGAATATGATTTTCTTTAAAAAAAAGAATAATAAGAGTCCTTTTTCTATCCTCAGGACGATTAGTTTTTCCTATCCTTTTGCCATCAAAGTTACAATTAAAGACATTGAGTTCTGTGGCCTGTATGTCTAATTGCAATATATGATCAAGGATTATAAACACAAGGGTAAATGCATTATCATGCTGTCTAATTATCATGTTAGCTGACTGACAGCAGGCTGTTATATCTCTTCCTAGCAGATCTGACAGACACTGAGACTTCGCTTTGATGTCGCATTTGTACAGTAGAGAATCAAAGACAAACTCTTTCCAAATTGGTTCCAATGTGGTTTAATCCTGTCAGGTAATTCCCTGCTTCATTACCAGATTCTGCTTTGAAGTGGAATTGCAAACTGCATGATGCTAGTTCATAATTACAACAGCTGTGGGGTTGGGCGTAGTCCCACACGCCAAGCAGACGTCCCATGCCCTAAACACGGTGCACCCACTGGCAGGTTTAAAAGGGGGTGTGGGATGGGTTGCAGGATGTGCGCTCTGAGGAGGTAGAGGCTGAAGTGGGGGCTCTCAACTTTTCTGGCCTGAGAACCCGTTTCCAAACCTTGGGGGCCTGTCATAACCCAGTAAATAGCTTTAGTGCAAAAAACAGCTGGCTTACTGAGTATTTCTTACCCACAGTATACATATGAACATAACAGGTACCCAATAAATGCCCTGTGTATACAAGAGCAGTGATTCCTGCTGCTCATCTCCCGTGGGGCTGGGTGGGCTTGGCTCCACGCTCCAGGCGTTGTGACCTCCATGGCCACAGTGCTGCTCAGATTTGGACTGGTTCCCCTAATGAGGGACTAGCCAGGCCAAATCGGTGAGTGTGACATTGCGTCTTGGCCCATGGGGTCACAGTGTTACTCACTCAAGATGATCACGATGGATGGACAGTGGGGCTCAATCTCAATGGTATGATGAACCCGTGCGCCGGGTCAAACATTCAGAGCAGGGAGCCGACCCCAGCCAGCCCTGCGGGATTGGAACTGCAGGAGCCATGGCTGAGGTAAGTGCAGAGTGGGCTCTGCGACATGCCCCAAACCCTCCCTACCCCTCCTCTTAGGGACACAACCCATCCTGTGGTTCCACCAAGGCCTCCCACTCCCCGAGGGGCAGGACCAGACATCCCCCTGCAGATAGGCACGCAGGAACTGGCAGGGGCACAGGGCCAAGGTCCTCCCACTTTTTCTGGGCGAGCAATGTGGGGGGGGAGGGGAGAGGATCGAGTCGGGGGAGAAAGGCCTCGGGGAGAAGGGGTGGCACAGAGGCCAAGCCACTGTCAGGCACCGGCAGCCTCCTCACTTTTAGGGACCTTCTCACTCCAGACCTTTGATACCCAGAACCCTTTGACACACTCTGGTGACCCACCTTGGGTCACAGCTGAGAAAACCTGGGCTGAAGTGACGTCTTTACGAGGCAACGGAGGCTCTTAGCCAGTCGCTCCCTGCCATGGCCTTCCTCATGCTGCTAGGCAAGGGTAAGCTAACAGTCCCGTGCTCGGTCTTCCACACAGTCCATAGGCTCTGCTGAAACTTGATGCCGGAGCACAACAAACTGGGACTCCGAGTAAGAGAACGTCTGGGATCGAGGCCTGCGTATTTCACCTGCCTGGAACGTCATTGCTCTAGCTGAAAGCTTGGATGGGAACAATCATATTTCTTCATGCCCTTGGTGTAATAGAAATGAATATTATACAAAAAAAAGTTAAAAAAAGAAAAACACAATTGCTAAAAGATGCCAATGTTCTTACTATCCGAAAACCCAAGCACTGAACAAGAAGGAAATAAATATTAAACATGAACATTACAAATCCTACATTGTTCACGTGACATATTTTTTGGGACAAAATCCTGGCCGGGTTGAAGTAAATGGAAAAGCACCTATTAACTCCAACAGGGCCGGGCGTGACCCCATTATTCTCACCTAGTTGAAACAAATGAATATGGTCACTCAGTGTCCCCTTCTCCTATCCTGCAAAAGAGTTCAAACCATCGATATTATGGTTCCATGTACCAGAAAGAAAAAAAATCATGAATAACAGAAGATTATAAGTAGGGCTGATAGCACCAGCTATTATTAAGTTTTCCTGACAACCTCCCATTATAAAATGCTGTTGTCAGTTGCTTTTAATTTTGCCAAACTTTAACCATTTAGGCCAAAATTTTCCACGCTGGATGTTTTGCTCAGGCAGATACTTAATTAATTTCAGCCAAACAGTTCATCCATTTCTGAGAATGAAGCAAGAGAAAAATACATGGCTGTGCCCATGCTAAAACGATCAACTGCTCATTAAAGGAGCATCGTCCATTTGCAGCGTGGAATGAGGCAGGCCCATCTCGTGGAAGACAATAATGTATTTAAAGCCTGTATCATAACACATACGCACAAGTGGGCTGAATTAACGTTACACAGCCAACCATAATGATGACATTTCCTAACTTTTCCGTGCTTGTCTTTGCAGTCTTAATATTTTTTAGCAAAGTTATTTGCATGTAAAGTAGACACAAGGGCAAACTCCACCCCCTTTCCCAGGAGTAATTTCCCCCTCCACATCAATCTTAGTTTTCAGCAAAGACCACCCATGCCTGACAAAAGTGAGGGGAAGGGGACAAGTGAGGGCAGACAGCTTCACCAGTGTTACTGAGCGTGCTCAGACCACATGAACATGCTCAGTACAAAGCAGCATATTGGTGTGTGTGACCCTACATGCCTCCTCACACAACCCCTCTAGTTTTCAGCTCTTGGAATCCAGCTTTCACTTTCCCATCAGTACCTTCTGGTTGGGATGAGAAACAAAGAGCAAGAACAATCCCAACAAAAGTGATGAAGAAAAGAGACACAAGAGCAGGAAGCCGCTAGCCAAGGAAAAGCCCAGGCTAAGCACCACCCACTCACCCTGCATTGATTATGCAAGGTGCCAATGCCCAAAAAATTGTTGGAGAGTCCTCTTCAGGGAATTCTATACCAATTATGCAGATGCCCAGGAGCAGGAAGAGGCTTGGTGGCAACTATTCAGGTAACCCCATGCAATTGTGCAGGTCTCTGCTTTTCCTTCCAGACCCTTTATTCCCTCTTCCACCCAAGATTTGAACCCAGACATCTGGCTCATTTAAATTCTGCTGCCGGTTTTGGATTCTCTGATACTTCTACATCAGCTCTCCCTCTGTCATTGTAAATTAAGTCATGGGCTGTCCTAGCCGCTCCTTTAGCATATTCTGCTTCCTCTTCATGTTCATTTCCTTCCTCCTGCGTTCTGCAACTAACTGAGTGTAATGTCCTCTCTGGAGACCTTTTATCTCACATCTTTCCCCCTAGCCTTCCTCGGTATCTGGGTCCAGGCAATTATTCCCCATTCCACCTGCTTCAAGTGTTCCGCCTGTCAACGGGCTTTTCACACCCTCCTGTCTGTACCTTTCAAACGTTCCTTTTTTTGAAGGGATATCTCGCATTTTAGTTTCAAAGTCACTTCCATTCCACACATCCCCTCCTCACTCATTGTTGAAGGCTATTCACATCGGCGACAGAGGGATGAAAGCGAGGTCAAAGAGACATTTACAAAGGATCCACAACATTTCAAGTTTCCTCCGTGACTACGTGTATGTGTGTGCACACGTGTATTCTGTATTGTTTAGTCTTTGTCACATATTGCAGCCTTGGACAGTTGAAAGGGACGCAGTATTGCCGATCCCAAACATTCCAAAAATCAGGAAGCAAACCCTCCAAAAATGATGAGGTTAAATTGAAAATAATGAGGGTTGAGGTGGTGGTTGTTTTTTAAATTTGCCTTTTATGGTCTTTGAGTCTCAGGGCTTAAGGCTTCAAACTTTTCTCAGCCGTCAGGCGGGCAAGAAACATTTAATAAATAAAGGCAGAGATTCTCACATGGCTTCAGAAGCCGGGCGCCTCAAGAAGAATACCAAATACCACAAGACTTGCAATAAAATTGTGAGAGTTGGCAACTCTGGGTAGGCTCCTGTTTACATAGACTGTACACGCTTTGGGTCCGAGACTGTCTCTTTGTTTTGTATTTGTACAGCTCCTGGCACTGTGGGATTCCAGCCAATGACTAGGGTACTATGTGCTATAAAAATAATAGTAATTTTATTTTAACCTAGGGGAAAAACAGTCAGAGGAATCATTTCACCTGCAAAGCCCTTGAACTAGGAGTGCTTATGCTTGGTTGCATTTCTCAGGTATCTGATTTCCATCTTGAGAGAGCTGTGCTCGCATCAAACCACAGTCTCTGCCCAGCAGCAAAATTTATAGTGAGTCCCAAAGCTTGCTGCAACAACAAATCAGTTCAGAGATGTTTTCCATCATTTGATTAACTGCGTAATTATGATACGATGATGAGCCAGATTTTATACTATTTCCAGCTCTTTCCTGCAAAGAGAAACCCTGCCAAGAATATGGAAGCAGTTTACCATCATTTTGTGGTAAGGGGATAAGAAGATCTTTTTTGTTGTTTGATTTTTTTATGTTGTTAGTTTCATCCTCCCCAGTGCTCTCTTTGCATCCCTGGCCTCATTTCTCATTCACACTAGGCATATGTGAGACCGATGGAGCTCAAGATTTTGTAAACCTCTTAGATTCTTCTTTGGGACTGTCAGATTTATTTGAGTTCTCTGTCCTTTTTGCCTGTAATGTGAACCCATCTGTTTTTCAGTGGTGATTCAGTTTAAAAATACAAGCAATACATTCATCTGGCCAAAAGCCTATGTAGAAAGGACAGAAGAACTTGCCCCTTTCACCCTTACTGAAAGATAGTAAACATCTTATATCCTGTACAGAATGGTAGGGATGCTTGGAAAATGAGGGGCAGGGACAGAGTTTCCCCCTGCATACATTTTTTGATTTTTCAGTTTTGGGTTGTTTTTGCCCCCCACAAAAAATCAAAAGTTTTGAGAAAAGCATATATTTTCCACAAAAATAATGTAATACATTAAAAACCCATTTTTCCAAAGAAAAGATATTTTGATGAATAATTTTCAACCAGCTCTTCATATTATATTATTGGGGCTGATCCAAAAATGGTAGGTGATTTCTGTGGAAAATTTTGGAAGAGATGAAGAGGGGAAGAAAGGAAGGGAAAATGGTTTTTCCATTAAAAAAATGAAAAATGTTCATCAAAACAAGACTTTTCTCTGAAAGGTTTTCCTTTGGTCAAAAAAATAAAATAAAATTCAAACAGCTCTCCATTATATTTGGTCTCCCCTTCTCTGCTCCTTTTGCTTAGGTTATGTCTGTAGCATTGTTATGTAGGTGTTTGCTTCATCGATGGAAGGGATTTTCCCATTAACCCATCTCTCTGAGAGGTGGGAGGTAGGTTGATTGATGGAAGAATTCATGCATCTAGCTGCGTCTAGAGTAGGGGTTTCAGGAGATCTAACTGCATCACACAGGGTGTGAAATTTTTCACAGTCCTGAGTATGTAGCTAGGTCGATCCAAGTTTTAGGTGTAGACAAGGTCTCAGTCTCTCTCACTATTATTTGTATTCCTGCACTGTTTACTCTGTTTTATATACATTCTGTATTGTGTTATCCAGCAGTACACTGAGCTACAAGACTCACCTCTGCCATATGTTTGTTCACTCATCCTCTCCCCTGGCAGAGAAGCGCCTGCAAGGGAGTGTTTTGTTTTGTATTTTTATATTGTAAAGTGGTGAGGTTTGGGATTGGCCTTACCTCCTGGGAAGTTCATTGCACAGCTCCTGAGAAAATTCTGGCACCTGCCTACAGCCCCTCCTCACAACCAAAACAGGAGCCATGTTATGTTACAGTCTACTTACACAACCTGCCCTGAGAAGCTTATGGTGGGAGGCTGACAAAAAGCAGTGACCCACCAATGACCTGTGTGTAAGAGCTGTTGGGTGCTCAGCATGACTGAAAAATCAGGCCACTTATTTAAGGGTAGGGTTGCCAGGTGTCTGATTTTTTACCAGAATGCTTGGTCAAAAAATGACCCTAGCAGCTCCGGTCAGCACCACTGAGTGGGCCGTTAAAAGTCTGGTCGGCGGCACAACAGGGATAAGGCAGGCTGCCTGTGCGCCTTGGTTCCATGTGGCTCCCAAAAGCCAGGGGGTTCCATGTGCTGCCTCCACCCCAAGCACCAGCTCTGGAGCTCCTACTGGCCGGGAATCACAGCCAGTGGGATCTGCGGGGGCTGTATCTGCGGATGAGGCAGCATGCAGAGCCATCTGGCCATGTCTCCACGTAGGAGCCATGGGGTGGAATATGCTTCTATTTCTGGAAGCTGCCTGAGGTAAGCGCCACCCGGAGACTGCACCCCTAACTCCTTCCCACA